>CATIWC010000926.1:0-269623 GCA_948472305.1 Vicia faba
AACACATTTGTGTGGTCTAGAATGCATCACCACTTGTATAAATATGGGCATTTGTTTTAGAGAAAATACATCTAAAAAAAACTCTCTTCCTCAATTTCTTATTAAGGCAGAAGTGTATTACAATGACAACAACCCTCATGTTGAATTCAAGCTTCCAGATGGCTCTGAATCCTTTACCACCATGAAAGAAACGTTAAATATTTTGCTGCCTGATTTCGATAGTAGAAGGGTGACAAAGGTAGAGTTTCAGGAGGATTGGATTGATACAAATGAAAGGGTGAAATCCAACTTAATCAAGTTGAAGAATGATGAAGATGTGAAGGCCATGTGGAAATCATTTCCCTGTAGGATAACTAAAGGTCCGATCGAGTTGGATGCGCAGATCCGAAGATTGATTGACGACATAATGGAAATGTCTCAAACATCCAGAATCATCTGGTAGTGCCTAGGCTTTCTTGTTTAGTTGTTTTTGGTTTATGTTTGTTGTACTGTTCTAGGTTTTCACCAAAATATTATGCAATAAATAAGAAGTGTATTTGTCACAAAATATAGATATAATACAACCAAAATAAGATAGATCTACATAGGCCCTCCACGTCGACTAACCTAGCTAACTCTCTATAGATCTCACCATATGGGTTTACCAAATCCATGAGACTATCAGCATGAACTGTAATAAATTTAAGGCGACTGTCCTGATCTCCTACAAGTGGTGGAGGTAGTGGCGATGGCTCGGTAGATGGGCTAGCACTAGAAGGCCCCATAACATCAGATTCCGCAGCCAGTGGTATGACCCGAGGGTGTGACACACTGTGAAACCACTCCATGTATCCATCCTCGCACTTTTTGGGCGATGAACCTCAATGGCTCTATCCATGACCTCACCAAACTCCTCTAGCACCTCCAACTCAGAAACCTCCAAATCATCCATAACCATGCGCACTACCGTCGCTTGGTCCTTATAAAATGGTGTAAAAAAGTACCAACAATCGGAATGTGAAAGAGGGCGTCCACATCATCTAAATTCATTGTCATCTCTCCAAATGGAAGATGGAAGAATGATATCTCTGGGTACCACCTCTCAATAAAAGCTGATAAAAGGGAGGCATCAAACTTGGTCAAGGAAAAATCATCAAACTCCAGGAGATGGAACCTGCTAACGATCCTTATAACCTCCTCAGGCATGGGACTATCAGAAGTTCTTCAACTTTGAACCATGAGAAGAAACCTTCAACACTAGATGCTCCTGTAAGAAGCAAAAATAAATTATTATACATCAAATCTTGTAAGAAAAAATAAAAATTATGCAATTAAACAAAACCAAAAATATATACCTCACCATGCCATATCCTATAAGCGACATGGTCCGCAAATCCCGTCAGCACGAACCTGTCTAAAGGTCCTCCAGGGAAACCTCCATCACTGTGTACTGATGTCTCTATAGATGCACGAGTCGTGGTGTCTGTATCAATGGAGGACACCTCATCAACTCACTCAACAACAACCTTCTGCTCAACCTTCTGCACCACAGGCTCCACAATGTGCTCCTCAACTACCGACTCCATAATAGGAACATGAGCCTGTACCTCCTCAATAGAAGCTTGTACCTCCTCAGTAGGAGCCTGTACCTCCTTCATAGGAGCATGTACCTCCTCAGCAGTGGATATTCTAAGGCCCCGACAGTGGGGTGCACAGAACTGCACATTCTGCTCAGCCATCCATTTCCGATGAGAACCGGTCGGGGGACAACGTCCAGCCTGTAGCTCTGAAGCCTGCGCCTCATCAGCACGAGCTTTAGCATCAGCTCTATTAGTGGTCCATCTCGCAATAGAACCATCTCTGCCTCTGGTCCTTACTGCAAAATAAGAAAATATCAGGAAAATATAAACTACCAGAAATTTCTAAATTTCCGGTATTTTTCAAAAACATTTTTATGGTATTAATGGTAAATGAAAATACCAGATATTTTGAAATTTCCGATATAAAATACTAGAAATTTAATAAATCTATCGTAAATTCTCACTGGTTCGCGAAATTTCCGGTATCGCCTTCGAAATTTCTGGTATTGTCCAAAAAATTGAAAAATCTGGTTGGTTATGTGAATTTGAATATGTGGTGAATGATTTGGGTCTGGGCAATTTGATCTTTTCATACAATTTGGGGGGTTCGATGTATAATATGGGGGGGTGACAAGTTAATTTCTCGTAGTTGGATAACTTGAAACAAACACACTCATATATTTTCACTCAACTTTTATATCACATCAAAACTTTAGTATTTTTATGCTCACTCTCTTTATTTCTCTAAATTTTTAAAATCTTTTTTTTTACTCGTTGCGTTTGTGGATATTTTTTGAAATTTATTTTAGAAAATTAGTTTCTTTTCAATAAATTTTTTCAACAAACACTTATTATGATTGGCTTAACGACCATTATTTAAGAGTGTTTTTTTTACAATTATGTCCAAAATAATATACTTTTGAACTACACTATTTTAATTTAGATATTTTGTGATTGATAGTGTGCTTATATATTTTTTGATCAATGTGATAAATAAAACATCTTAAAATAGCATTTTAATACACAATTCAACAATTCAACACATAAATATTTTGATGGCCTAACCGTTTTAAAAAACTTTTGAAATTAGAAAAACAATAATATCTTTACGGGGAATAGACTTTCTAGAAACACATATCTACAATCTTATATAAGTAGAAGTACCCCATAAATTAGTTTTGTCACCTCCAAAACAAAGTATGGTACAAGTAGTATCACAACGACACCTCGAAATTCATTTTAGAGCATTCTAATGCTCTATACCCGAATTTGACAAAAAATCTACTGACTGTACCAATAACATGTGCAATATCTGACCTTGTACAAACCAATGCACACATCAAACTATACATAACAGATGTATAAGGAATCTGATCCATATCTATTTTCTCATACTCACTACAAGGACTTTGTTTAAAAATCAATTTAAAATGAGTAGCAAGAGGAATGCTTACCTCCTTGGAGTTCCCATATGAAATATCTGCAACATTATTTGAATATAGTGTTCTTATGACATATTTATTCTCTCTTCTATCACACACCATTCTTATACCTATAATTTACTTAGTGGCTTCCATGTCTTTTAGGGAAAAAGACTTGCCAAGAACTTCTTTAACTTGTCAATCTATAAAATGTTGTTACCAACAATAAGCATGTCATCAACATATAATAACATGATAATGAAATCAACATCAAAAAAATTTCTAACAACGTCACAATTATTAGAATTAGTCTTTATGCATCATTGGTCAAACATAACAGACTTAAACTTCTTGTGCCACTACTTTGGAGCTTGCTTCAAACTATATAGCCTATTTTTAAGCCTACACTCATAGTCTTATTTTTCCTTACCTTCAACAAGAAAACTACCAGGTTATTTTATATAAATGTCTTCCTCCAAATCAACATGAAAGAAGGTTGTTTTCACATCCATTTGTTATACTTCTATGTGCTTGTAGGTGAAACTGTCCTAACTATTAAACATTCTTGTTGGTTTTGATGATGACAACATCTTATGTCAAAAAAGTTGGTATCTGATCAAGAAGAAATATCCTAAGCCTCATTAATTAGAAGATTCAAGTTCTAGTTGAAGTGCCAAGTCATTGTTGAATTTAGAAAAAAGACTTGAAGCTCCAAGGTTGTGAAATAGAGGAAGGGTGAAAGTTCGCCTAGTCATGTGCTAAAGTATGAGAGTAATTCTTGAGATACTAAGACATCTCACATACACACACTCAACGACTTTGTAAAAAAAAAACTCTTGTTTTATAAAACACATGCAAATAATTTTATACGCATCCTTAATTGATTAAACTTGTTTAATAAACTATGATACATTTTTACACTAGTTAATCGATTAACAAATTTGTAATGCCTACAATCGGTAAGACAAGTCTTTAGTCGATAAATAAAGATAGAATTCAAAATATTTCCATATTTTTTTCATAAGCAAGAGGGCCGAAGCCCGAAAAAGAAAATAAAAACTACAAAACTACTACTCTAGGAGTAGAGAAACCAAGAGAGTCCTTTTGAAGATTCTTGAAATGCTCAGGAGCTTCTTCAAAAATTTGGTAGTCATTCTTACATAATCTCGCAGATTTAGCATGCTCATCTACAATACTATTAGATTCCTGAAACGTATGCTCTAGAATAACAACATTGTGCTTGGCCATTAACAACCAGATTTGACAGATTAAAGCCAAATCAGAGGGGCCATTTTTATCCTTGTGCATGATTGCATATATCACTCTCTTAGAAAATGTATTCACTATTATCTATGTTTGACATCTAGTTAAAGTGAGTTTGAGTCCTTCAAAAACTCCTCACGCCTCTTCCATGAAATCACTACAAGAGCCAATAAACTTAGACAAGCCACACATCCAAATGCCATTTCCATCGCGAATAACACCATCACAACCGAATATATTATCCTTGTCACAAGAGTCGTCTATGTTATCCTTGTACCATGATCTTAATTACTAACTAAGTTTCATATTTATTATTTGGTATGTGTTGAGTGTATAACATGTCAATGTTTTCTTTCTCTTCTTCACATTACCTCTTTCCTTTCACATGTTTTCTTGTTAGTATTGCATGAGGACATAAGTCCACTTAGGGTTTTTCAACCAACTTTTCATTGTATGATTTGATTGTGAATCTTCCTTAAGTTTGTTTATATGGTGATGATGAGTATTATATGAGTTCACTTCTGAATTGTACACCATGACATCTCTTTCACCTCACTTCACTCACTTATACAATGATAAGATAGACACTTAACTCCTAAGTTTTCACTAGCTAATGTATGTGTCTAACTGATTCTTCTTTTGTTTTTTTATACCCAAACCACTTGCGCATGAACTTTTGAGATATCTTTATATCACCTTGATGTTATACTCTTGGCTTATCATTGCTTGTATGTTTTATCATGATGTGAAGTTTTGTCTTCTAAATGCATGTTTACACTTATACTTGTCTAGTTAGACAATTTCTTCACCTTCTTGACCCAAGTTGCCATTCTTAGGGTAGTTTTAGGTACATAAAATGTTAAGATCATAACTAACACTCTATTATGATGTGATTTTGTTCCATATTCCCTTGTTTTCTTATCATTGATTTCTTCTTCTCCTTCTCCACTTCTTCAAGTTTGTTTAAAATAGTTCTATCTCTTATGTGTTTCATCACATGAGCTTTGTTGTGCTTGATATTTTATCATCTTCTATATTGATATGTTGTCATATTTATTATATATTGTCATCTCTCCTTTATAACTTGATGTTTTTCCATCTTTTATGATGTTTTATCACCCCTCTCCCATCTTTGCTTGCTTCTCCTCTTGTATGCTCCCCATAGGATCTTTAATTCACTATTTTCTAAGTTTGAATTAAATAGACCTTAGGATCTTTATCCATGCATGACAATATTAGGTAGATGCTTACCTCCTATCCCAACTATACGATCAACATTGCATGATAAGTTTAGGACTATTTTGCTAGTCTCCATTAGACTTTTTCTTTCTCCTTTTGCATTTGCATTAAGACTAAAACTCTTTTTCTTTTCAAAACTTATCAAGACACTTAATAAAAAATGAGGAGAATCACGTCTTTTTTAAGTATGGGAAATGATAAGTAGGTTTCTTCTCGATCTTATCCTTCTCGCATTCTTAAATTTTGGTGTGGTTCAAGTCTCAAATACTCCTTTCATGGATAAGTGGAGAAGTGGCTAATATCTCTCTCTTGAGGTCAACTAGCTATTATCTGCAACAAAATACCAACCAATGCAAACCTTTTTGTCTTTGTACTTTTTCTTTTAAGAGCTTTTCAAAAAGGACATGCTTCGCTAGCATCGTCTATAAAAAACACATAATAAATAGAAACTATTGAGCTGAACTACGACACTCTGATTCCTTAAAACATATATGTAGTCATCTGGTCGCGGGCTCAGCCAAGCGAACTTTGTAAATATTTCCTTTTTTTCCCGTGTTTTCTTTTGCATGCATTCCCTCTTTGCATTTTCCATTTTAGCATTAAGCTTTAGACATAGATTAAACACACCCATATAATAGAACAATCTTAAGTGGATCCTGTGGAGTACCACATATGTGAGGGATGCTAATACCTTCCCCTTGCATAACCAACTTCCTTACCATTTTTCTCTTGGTCACGATGACCATGCTTCTTTCCTTCCTTCAGGTTTACTCCGTGTTTCCTTTCCCTCTCTTGGGATAAATGACATTGATGGCGACTCTTCTTTCCTTTCGCCTCCATTCGTGCTTCGATGAAAATCCCAGACGCGACAGTAGGTGACTCTGCTGGGGCGAGATTGACCAATTGCTGGTCCATCCTATGCAAGTCAGTCATAACTTTCATTTGTTTTCTTTTCTTTAGGTGTTTGTTTGTTTATTGTTTTATCGCTTCATTTGTTTATTTTCTTTCATGCATTGCATCTTATTTCATGGTTTCTATACTCTGGATATTGTTGTTGTGCTGTTTATCTATGGGGATGGGATGTTACTATAGAGGTAAAAGGCCCAGTACCCAGGCCAGAGTTGTGAACTCTTAGGAGCCTTAGGAATATAGTGGGGACATGAAGACTATTGGACGAGGTCCTACTAGTGCAGTCATGTGTACAACACTCAGTTGAGGTATAAATGGGGTATTATCATGATACACATCCATTATTGCGATAATAGTACTTTCAGGCAGACCCATGATTCTGAGTCACCCTTGCCTTACCCTAACCTAGACTTCACCCATGAGTGGGGAATGGATGATTCTTACAGGTAACGTTGGTGACTTTGGTTCTGTTGGTGACTTTGGTTTTGTTGGTGACTATTGTTGGCAACTTTTCCAAACTTTTGGTCCCGTTACTTATGACTCTATATAGCAGTTCAACAATGTCCAGTTTATGGAAGCCTTGATCCCGTCATGTGGCATCATAGAATTTTTATTTTCAAAAAATTATGTACAAAAAAATGCTAACCTGCATGTGCATTGTCATTTCCAGGATACTCTAGAGTTTTCATCTCCTCCAAGAATGGAAAACAATATTGACACTGTTGAGAAGACTAAGAGAGATAACTTCAGTTACAAGTTCTATCCTAGTGTCTCGCCTTTTCTTGAAGAACTTATAGACCTTATGGATTTCCAGCAGATTGGGGTTTTTGGCAAAAGACATGGGAATCTCTTGTCTTTGTTGGATGCATGAGTTGATGATGTTGTTGTGCAAACTTTGCTGTAGTTTTATGATCCAGAGTTGAACTGCTTTACGTTTCAGGACTACCAGTTGGCTCCCATGCTCGAGTAGTAGTCTCACCTTCTCAACACCAGAGTTACATATCATGTTCCATTTTTCTAAGTTCCTGATGAGTCCAACTTTGAAGTCATTGCTAAGGTTCTTTATTTGAACCTTAGTGATGTGAAGGGGAAATGGAGGTAGAATGAGGTTACTTGTGGTTTTCCTATGGATTTCTTGGTAGAAAAATCTAAGGAGATGACAAACAAATGTTTTTGGGATGCTTTCTATGCATTATTGGCTGCTGCTATCTATGGTGTGCTCCTTTTTCCAGAAATCAAAAAATAGTGGATTTGGCTGCTCTCTGCGTTTTTATGAACAAAAATCCAGTACCCACCCTGTTAGCTGACACTTACCATACTATTAATTCAAGTCATGGAAAGAAAGGATTCGTGGTTTGTTGTGTACCAATGCTCTAAAAATGGTTCATGGCCCAGTTACCTACTAAGGGACCATTTGTGGAATTTGAGGACACTCGTACACGGGCATCAAGACTGATGGCACTCACTTATTTTCATATCCAGTGGTATAGGCTCTGGGTATTTCCAACTATGCATGTTTCTCTATTGTACCACTCATAGGAACAAAGGGAATAATTAGCTACAATCTGGTGCTTGCTTTATGCTAACTAGGTTATGCTATGAGGTGACCACCTACTACAAAGGAGGTTAAGGCTGTGTACTGCAAGAAAGGGGAAGATCCCGAGTTATTGAAAAAACCAGAGACTACATGGGCCAATATCAGCAAAAAAGGGAAGGTGTTCTTTGGAGCAAAATAGGTGGTAGCTTATGATCCTTACGTAGTTTGGGTTAAAGATTGGGTGAAGACTCTCATGTTACCTTTTCAAAGAGAGGAACCTCTATATCATCAACCCATTGAGAAACCTAATGATGTTCCCAAAGAACGGTTCTATCAAGTACAAATGGAAAACAAAGGACTTCGCCAAGATATGGAAGAAAAAGGAATAACGTTGTATTTCCTTAGAGAAGAGAAGAAAGACTTGGATCGTCAACTGAAAAGGTATGAAGGAACATACACTTCTGGGAGTAGAAAAACTAAAAGGAGACCTGGTGTAGAAGATGTCTCTGTATCTATAGAAGACTATCAGAAGGCTCTTGCAGATGCAGAGAAAAGGCGCCCGGAGTGTGTGAAATTTCAAGTGTCCAGCAACAAGAACAAAGCAAAGGTCAGATAGTTGGAGAAGCAACTTAAGAACGCCAGGTTTAATATAGAGACCAAGGAAGATCAAATGACTCGGTTGATGGAAGAAAACACAAGGCTCATAGACAAGATATAGGAAATGGAGAATGCACCTATTCCTATTCCTTTTCCAGAATTCAAGGAATGTGACAGGTTCCTTGAGCAATGTTAGTATTTGGAGACTCATCTGTACAGGAAGGGAGTGGTGATTGAGAGCCTTATTAGAGGACGTGATCCTGAGAGGACAAGACAACTGTGATACGGTGGAAGAATTGACTGTTTTTTAGAATGCTAGTTTACGTTTGTTTTCGCAAAATGTCGCGGTAAGCAAGAGTCGCCACCGAATTTTATTTTATCCAACAAGGAAAGGAAAAAGCACAGAAAAATTCCTTTTTCGAGATGTTTCTCGGGTTCGGGGGGTATATTATAGAAATGGAAGGTATTAGAACCCTTTCTATCTGTGGTTATCCACGGGCTCTTAGGTACTTGCTCAATTGTTTTCAAAATTGTTTTCTTTGTGCTTGTGGGTTTTGAAAAGTTTGTTTTAACTTCGATTTAACTCTTGCTTCTGTCCTCAAGAGTGTAATGAAGTTTTTTTTTGAAAACATTGTTCGAAAAGTGTAAGTGTGAAGAGTTTTATTTTGAAAGAGCAAGTATCTAAGAGCTATCTACTTACTCGAAAAAGGAATCGTTCTATGCTAATTTTCTTTAGACTATGCTATCCCACTATTAATGAGTGGGTAGCACCTTCGTTGGAGTTTGAGGGTCAATTCGAATGAGGGAAATACGGTCACCAAAGCAATGTTAGGACGCCTTAGCGGTAACCCTAATGTCTTAGATCATTTGTTTGAGGCAATTATATCTGAGGAAACCGTTTCGAGGCAACTATGATCTTTTAGACAAGAGGACGACCTCTAAAACAACCTATACTCAATGACCGTGTACGAAGGCAACCAAGTGGGGTGTACCCTAAGAGTGAGCATGTGCGAGTGTGTCGTTTTCAGTTATTTTTATCTTTGCACATGTTAAGGATGGTCTAATTTGATTTTAAGATTAGGCATTCACTGTTGTCATACAAACCCTATTATCAAACATCTAACATTTATAATTTGCAGAATTAAAATGCGGAATTTAAATTAAAAGGCGTCGGGTATTTACATCGCCAAAGACAAACCCTTTGAAAATAAAATAAAGCGGTAAAATAAATAAATGTCCTATTTAACTATTACAATCCGTAAGAAGATACATAATTGGATAAAAATAAATAAAGCGCGTGGGAACTTAAATCGAGTGCGAGATTAGGGTTTTGACCCTTTTGATTAAAGAAAATGTTTTTTGTGTTTTGTTGTTTTTATTTAAGGAAAGAAATTAAGTCCTAAATTAATTACTAAATTAATTATAAAATAAATTAAAGGAAAAATAACATATTTTTGGAGTTTTTATTAATTTAAGAAAGAAATTAAAAATAATTAAATGAAATAAAACCTAATTAATTCTAATTAATTTTAGATATTTACAAAAATAAATTAAAGTTTCCTAATTAATATCCTAATTAATTAATGAGTTTATTAATAAAAAATAAAAGTTTTAAAATTTGGTTGGATAAAAAAAAGTATTTTTTGTGATTTTATTTGATAAAAAAAAGAATTTTATTATTGGTTAGAAAATTAGTTAAATGAAATAGAAAAATTAAATTAAGTAAACAAAACAAAATAAAAAAAGTAGAAGGATTGGGCCTGTTTTTAAAGGGTGTTAATAGCAATTCTGTAGGCCCATTAATGCTAGTCCGTTTGACTTTCTCTGATCCAGTATGCATGCATTGACCTGGCTTATGGTGGACTTCCAACATGGACCACCAGATTTGGCTCCTTGGCCATCTGGCGCTTGGATCGTGAGGGAGTATGGTGGGTTGCAAGCTAGCGTATGCATTGAAATACCTGAAAAATAATAATATTGAGAAAGAGGGGGACCTGGGATTCGAACCCAGGTCCTGAAGGAGAATACAACATTCGCTTGCCACCACGCCATGCTGTTTTGTTTATTAATATAACACATATTAATAATAAAATAACAAAACAAAATCAATTGGTCAGAAAAAATAAAAAGGCGCGCTATGTTTGAACCGACCAATGGGTGGATGCCACGCATCATCCCTGACCTCCCAACCGTGGCTAAAAGTACAGAGACTTATACCAACGGACAGAGGTCCATGGCTAAAAGCTCGGTTCATTCTAAAACCTTGCATAGGCCATGAAAATGCAATCTACGAGCATGGTTGAACTCGTCATCTCCTCCTGATTGCAACCATGCCCTTCACGTGGGCCAATTGTACCTGGAATAGAAAACCCCAAAAAAACTCGAAGAACCCTAACTATGGTGATTCTTGTTACTGATCATATAAATGAAATCAAATGATGCCAAAAGCTTGTAAATGTCCTTGTGATCACAAATATGTTATTAGTTTACTCAAATGATGCCAGAATAACTCAAATCAAATTCAAGAACAGGGGTGAGTTGCGTGAGACTTATAGTGCGTATGGAGGCCTGAGAATGCGTGGTTTGGATCGAGTTAGCTTGTGGAAACAGCCAACAATCGATTGAGACAAGTCTCAAGTCCTGAAAACACCTCTAACTTTGATTTCGATCTCCAACTTTTTTGTGATTTTTTGCAAAGTTGTTCTGCCTCTACAAGTGATTTCCAACCCTGATTTTCGTATGCTTTTCTTGCTTATGTATTGTGTATTGCATTAGGTTAAAAAACTTGTTCCAAATATCTCTACATTGATGATTACATATTTGATTTGATCCTCCATGAAAATCTTTCCAAACTTGGCCTAAATCATATCTTTTTGTAACCAATGCCTTTGATACAAAATCAATTGAGATAATAGCTGTATTTGGAGCCTGAAACAGCTAAGAAATCATGTGTTATTAATGCTTTAGATTTTATATGATTAAAAATGAATTAATTCAAATAAAAATCAAATAAAATAATAAAAATGTGATATGGACACATGGATGGAGCTATAGCACGTGGGAAACAATCCAAACTCAAAACAAGTGAAAAAGAATGGGCCCAGTTGGCAAAATTTGAAGTTTTAGGGATAGTTGACTTTTGGCAATTTTGCAAAAAAGTCTAATTTCAACAACGCATAACTTTTGGAGGTGCTCTTGGACTTTTTAGAAAGCTTGAGATGCCCTCTAATCAACCCTTTTTGTCTCATCTCATTTTGATATTCCATGCTCAAGTTATAAGCTTTGGCAAAAAATGTGTTTTTGTTGACTTTCAAAAATGACCTATAATGTCCAAATTCATAACTTCTCGTGAGTGCATTTTTTGAACTTGGGGTATGAAGATGGATTGTAGGTAATTGAATCCTCTTAAAAATTATCTTTCTGTGGGTCATTCCTTATAAAGTATGAGAAAGTTATGCTTGGTCAAATTTGAGTTGACTTTTCCTGCAAAACCCTAATTTAGCAACTTTTGAATCTTGATGAATTTTGAGTAAATATTGATGAATCATGATCAACCCTTGATAAAATGATGAAATATCCTTCAAAATGAGAATGTTGACAAAAAATATTGCAGTTTGACAGTTTGTAGGTCACAGTTGACTTTTGCCCCAACACAGTCGACTTTTGGACTTTTTGAGCAATTGACTGAGCAAACTTCCTCTGCAAGGCTTGAAACTTGACATGGATGATCTTGAGAACATATTAGGACATTGGGGAGCACTTGAGGTCATTTGGACTCAAAGATCTTGATGCAACACAAAACCCTAATTTGGGGTAGACTGCCTTAGGAGAGGGCTTGTCTGACCAACTCTTGAGCAACCTTGGGCAACTTGGAGATTTTTCTTGCAATGTTTTGAGAAATATGGGAGGGAAAATTTTGGGGTACAACAGCTGCCCCTGTTCAATCTTCTTAAACCTGAGGATGTAGATTGGCTTTCATGCCTTTCGTGATCCGAAGGTGGAAGATGATTGAACACTAGAGTGCCCAGAAATTTGCACTCGCATGAAGTGGTATCAGCCTTGTGATGTCAGGAATGGGCTTACAGATGCCATTTGGAGGAGTGTCGATCGTGTAAGAGATTCCTTAGCGAGAGCTTGCATACCTGTTGTTGTGGAAGATTCCGCTAGGGAAGTCTGATCTTTTTTTAGATTTAGGAACTTGCCTGTACTTCAACTGAGAGAACATCTCTGTTGAGCTTTAAGAACTTGTCTGTAATTCAACTGGGGGGAAACATCTTCATCGAGATTTAAGAACTCGCCCGTAATTCGACTGAGAAAACTTCTCTGCCGAGATTTATGAACTGCCTGTAATTCAATGGAGGAACTTTGTCGAGATTTAGGACCTTGTCTATACTTCAACGTCTCTGTTGAGTTTTAATAACTGGTCAGTAATTCGACTTGGGGAAACACCTTCATCGAGATTTAAGAACTCGCCCGTAATTCAACTGAGGGAACTCTGCTGAGATTTAAGAACATGTCTGTAATTCGACGGAGGAACTTTGTCGAGATTTAGGACCTTGTCTGTAATTCAACAGAGGATAATTCTGTTAAGATTTAAGAATTGGTCAGTAATTCGACTTTGGGAAACATCTTTATTGAGATTTAAGAACTCGCCCGTAATTCAACTGAGAAAACTCTGCTAAGATTTAGGAACTCATCTGTAATTCGACGGAGGAACTTTGTCGAGATTTAGGACCTTGTCTGTAATTCAACCGAGGATAATTCCGTTGAGATTTAAGAATTGGTCAGTAATTCGACTGTGGGGAAACATCTTCATCGAGATTTAAGAACTTTCCCGTAATTCAACTGAGAAAACTATGCTGAGATTTAGGAACTCGTTTGTAATTCGACGAAGGAACTTTGTCGAGATTTAGGACTTTGTCTGTAATTCAATTGAGGATAATTCCGTTGAGATTTAAGAAATTGTCAGTAATTCGACTTTGGGAAACATCTTCATCGAGATTTAAGAACTTGCCCGTAATTCAACTGAGAAAAATTTGCTGAGATTTAGGGACTCGTCTATACTTCGACGGAGGAACTTTGTCGAGATTTAGGACCTTGACTGTACTTCAACATCTCTATTGAGTTTTAAGAACTTGTCAGTAATTCGAATTGAGGTAAAAGCTTCACAGCTTTGAATTTTATGAGATTTTAACCGCATCCTTCCTGAAAGGTAAAGATTAGTTGTATGTAATGCATGGTATGTATCAGGCAAATGATGTTCTCAAAATAAATGAGATTGTGTTGTATGATGCGTATATGCATGTGTCATGATGTATGGAAATGTAATGTTTTTAGCTGGGGAAAATATATCCCGGATAGCTGCTGGAGAAAAGAGTTGAATTCTTCATGAGAGGATAAACCTGTTGGGGAATAAACTGATGAGGAGATTACTCTATGGGGAAGAGATGCTCCATAGAGGATTCCAATGATAAATTCCGCTGGGGATGAATTACTGTTGCTGGTGATACTGGATCTTGTTGGGGATTGAATTCCTGTTTGTGAAAGGAATAAACTCCACTGGGGATGATATTTCAGTTGCGACTTCACTGGGGATAACCTTTTAGACTCTAATGGGGATAATCATTTGAGCTCTGCTGGGGATAATCTTCCAAATTCTGCTGGGGATGATTCTCCAAACTCCACTGGGGAAGCTTTTTCAGATTGCACTGGGAAAAATTTCAAACTCCACTGGGGATATCTTGTACTCTACCGGGGAATATTCTTATACTCCGTTGGGGAATATTAAGACCTTTCAGTGCTAATGGTAGATAAACTCTGCTTGGGGAGAGCTATCATTATTGTCTTTTCTTACTCTGCAGAGAGTGAAAGTATTTCAACCATGTTCTTAAGCTAAATCTACCTTTGTACCTGGTGGACAGAGCAACCGTAGAGTTTGGATATTTCTCGTTTTCCCCTGTTTATGATATTACAAGTAATCGTCTTTTGTTTCGCATGTAAATATTCATGAGCAACAATTAATGTCAAATGCATATATCAAAAATGAACATTGGACGTTCTTTGCAAAACAAAACAGATAAAGGAAAAACAGTTTGAAATTTCTCTGAAAATGAGTTGTATTGATTTTGAAGTTTGGCCTGTAAGTAGGCGTCATGTACAAGAGGATGACGTGCTAGTAAGATAACGCCGTCGAACAATAGAGTTTATACAATTTGTAAAAAAATATAAAGAAAAACAGCTATGTGAACAATCCCACTAGGTTCTAACTCTGCTATTGCCTTTATGTCCTTGAGCATATCATCACTTTGCTACTTGGTTGAAGGTAGATCAGATTGATTAGTGTTGTCCGAGCTTGATAGTCGATACCGAAGTCCGGTTGCGAGGTGATCCAATGAGACATTGTGTTACGCTTTGATCCCTAATTTTTTCCTGGACCGCCCTTTCGGGTTTTCAGTACACCGGGATACCCTTTTTTGCCCAAGCCACCTTTTTAGGTTTTCGACTTGCCGGGTGTACAAATTTTTTCATCCCTTATTTTTGCCCAAACCCTTTTGGTTCGCCGAGAAGCCCTTTTTTTTCCTAGGCCATTCAACCTAGCGGGTCTTTGATTATGCGTAGTATTTTTTCACTATGTCTGCATTGACGGGGTGAGGAAGGTCGTCACCATCCATGGAGGTTAGATTCATAGCTCCTCCTGAGAAAATGTTCTTAACCACAAATGGCCCTTCATAAGTAGGGGTCCATTTGCCCCTGGGATCACCTTGTGGCAGTATGATGCGCTTGATAACCAGGTCCCCAACTTGATACTCTTGTGTCTGAATTTCTTGTTAAATGTCTTGATCATCCGCTTTTGATACGTTTAACCATGACAAATATCAGTAAGTCTCTTTTCATCGATTAAGTTCAGCTGATCAAGCCGGGTCTGAATCCAGTCATCTTCGCTCAAACCTGCGTCCTTCATAATCCGAAGAGAGGGTATCTGAACTTCAATGGGCAAGACGGCCTCCATGCCATAAACCAAGGAATAGAGTGTTGCCCCTGTTGACGTCCGCACTGAGGTACGATACCAATGAACAGAAAACAGTAACATCTCGTGCCAATCTTTGTACGTCACCGTCATCTTCTGCACAATCTTCTTAATATTCTTATTAGCCGCTTCTACAGCCCTGTTCATCTTCGGCCGGTAAGGAGAAGAGTTGTGATGCTGTATCTTGAACTGCTTACAGAGCTCAGTGATCATCTTATTATTGAGATTTATACCATTATCCGTACTGATCCTCTCTGGTACACCATATCGACAAATCAGATTGTGCCGAATGAACCGTGCCACGACGTTCTTGGTTACTGTAGCAAAGGAAGCTACTTCAACCCACTTCGTAAAGTAATCAATAGCTACCAGGATGAAGCTATGCCCGTTGGATGCTGTAGGTCTGATCTCGTCGATCATATCAATGCCCCACATTGCAAAAGGCCAAGGAGCTGTCAAGATGTTCAGAGGTACTGGAGGTATGTGCACCTTATCAGCATAAACTTGGCACTTGTGACAGGTCTGAGAATGCTGATAATAGTCGGCTTCCATTGTGGACCAATAATATCCTGCCCGAAGGATCTTCTTTGCCATGGTGTGTCCACTGGAATGAGTCCCGAAAGTACCTTCATGTAGCTCTATCATGATCCTTTCTGCTTCGTTCTTATCCATAAAACGCAGTGAGGTTGAATCATGGTTACGCTTGTAAAGAATTCCATTGCTGATGAAGAACTTTGCCGCGAACCTCCTCAAAAACTTCTTATCATTAACAGATGCACCGTCGGGGTACTCCTAAGCTTTAAGATACCTCTTTACCTCATGGAACCGAGGTTTATCTGTTGCCTCTTCAGTCTCAATGTCGCAACAATGTGCAGGTTCGTCCAACCTCTCAATGGTAATTTGGGGAGCTTCATTGTCCCATCTGACTTTAAACATAGAAGACATCATAGCCAGCGCGTCCGCCAACTGATTCTCCTCTCTAGGGAAATGTTCAAAGGTTATCTCCTCGAAGTGTGGAAGCAAAGTCAACACATACTCCTTGTAAGGAATAAGATTAGGGTGTTTCGTATCCCACTCACCTTTGATTTGGATGATCACGAGAGTGGAATCTCCGAAAACACTTAGAAACTTAATCCTTAGGTCAATTGCTGCTCGAAGACCCATGATGCACGCTTCATACTCCGCCATATTATTGGTGCAGTTGAAACATACTCGGGCGGTAAATGAAGTATGAGAGCCTTTAGGAGATATGATCATGGCGCCAATTCCATTTCCCAAAGCGTTTGAAGCTCCATCAAATTACATAGAACATCGGGATCCTTCCTCAGGTCCTTCATCCGGTCCAGGTGTCTCACAGTCAGTCACTAACATGATATTCTCATCCGGGAATTCAAAGTTCATAGACTGGTAATCATCCACTGCCTGATGTGCCAAATGATCTTCCAAAACACTTCCCTTAATTGCTTTTTGGGTCGTATATTGGATGTCATACTCAGTCAAGATCATCTGCCATCTTACTATTCTTCCGGACAAGGCAGGCTTTTCAAAGATATACTTGATTGGATCCATCTTTGATATCAATAGAGTAGTGTGAGTCAGCATATACTGCCTCAGCCGGCGAGCAGCCCATGCCAAAGCACAACAAGTTTTCTCAAGCAACGAGTATCGGGTCTCGCAGTTGGTAAACTTTTTGCTAAGGTAATAAATAGCATGCTCTTTTTGGCCAGACTCGTCATGCTGCCCCAGTACGCACCCCATTGAATTATCGAGTACTGTTAAGTATAGGATCAGAGGTCTCCCTTCAACTGGAGGCATCAGGATAAGTGGCTCTTAGAGATATTCTTTGATCCTTTCGAAAGCGGCCTGACATTGATCATTCCATCTTACCACTTGATCTTTCTTCAGTAACTTGAAGATTGGCTCACAAGTAGTAGTTAGGTGCAAGATGAATCGGGCTATGTAGTTTAGACGTCCAAGAAAGCCTATGACTTCTTTTTCTGTTCGGGGAGCTGGCATTTCCTGTATAGCCTTCACCTTTGTAGGATCCACTTGAATACCTTTATCACTTACAATGAAACCCAGTAGCTTACCAGATCTCACCCCGAATGTGCACTTGTTCGGGTTTAACCTCAGCTTGTACAACTTCAACATGTCAAATAGCTTTTGAAGATGGTTAAGGTGTTCTTCCTCAATCTGGGACCTTGCAATCATGTCGTCAACATATACCTCAATCTCATGATGGATCATGTCGTGGAACAAAGCAACCATGGCGCGTTGATACGTTGGCCCAGCATTCTTCAATCCAAACGGCATGACCTTGTAGCAAAAGGTACCCCATTGAGTAACAAAGGTTGTCTTCTCCATGTCTTCGGGAGCCATTTTAATCTGATTATAACCGGAGAAACCGTCCATAAATGAGAATACCTTATGATGTGCGGTGTTGTCAACCAGAACGTCGATATGAGGCAGAGGGAAATCATCCTTGGGGCTCGCCCTGTTCAGATCCCTATAGTCGACACACATTCGAACTTTACCATCCTTCTTCGGCACAGGAACCACGTTGGCCACCCACTGTGGGTAAGAAGTGACTGCTAGAAAACTGACATCAAACTATTTCATAACTTCGGCCTTGATTTTCTCAAACATCTCTGGGCGCATTCGGAAGACCTTCTGTTTCACTGGAGGACATTCTTCCTTGGTAGGCAATCGGTGGACCACAATATCGGTATCTAACCCAGGCATATCTTCATACGACCAGACAAAGATCTCAACATAGTCACGCAACATCTGAATTAACCGTTGCTTAACACTAGCTTCCAGATATGCACCGACTTTGACCTCTTTCTTGTCTACCTCTGTACCCAGATTTATTGTTTCCACTGGCGCTTCATGCGGCTGTATGGCCCTCTCTTCCTGAAGTAAGAGTCTAGCAAGTTCACCAGGCACTTCGTAATCATCTTCACCTTCGTCTTCGGCTAAGTTGATCGGACTTTTGAAGTCATAACTGGCAGTAGCAGAGTCGTTATCAGTGGGATCCAGAGTGGATGTAGACCTGTATATGTGAGTGTGTGTAAAATAGCTATTTTGCAATATATAATAAAAGAAAAACAAAGAGCGAAAAATTTGAAATGCAAGAAACGTCCAATGCTTTTATTAATGATATATGTAGATGACACACATAAAGCCCTCACAAACAAAGCCACGGTGCCCCGGGTAAGACACCGGGCCGTAAAGTTTAAAAATTGTCTATTACAAATTCAAAACAAAAAGTCTCATTACTGGGTAATAAAAGAAATTAGGACGAAGTCCTTTGCTGTCCAATTGCTCAGTCCACCATCAGTAGTAGGATAGATCCAACTGTCGAACTCAGATTCTTCAACATCATCTTCAATGGCGTTTACTCCTGAATTGCTGATAAACAGGGGAGGTCCTCCGATCCGTGCACTCCGAACGGCCCTTTGAGCTTCTGCAGTGAAACCCAAACCAAAATTATTAGTCTTATGTGCAAAGTCGGGGAGTTGACCCTAATTCGCACACCCACCTTTCTCAACAACAGCCCGGGCATCCTTGAGGGAAGCCATCTTCATTGGAGGATCTTCAGTAATAGCTTCAGCTGACGCTAATGTCTGGGGTACTTCTTCAAAATGTTGAAATGGGGTCTCAATGAACTCCCCATCCATCTCCACATATCAGAAAGAGTTGAGGTGGCTCACCATGTATTCCTCCTCTCCTCGTACCATCACAATTTTCCCTTTCACTGGGTACTTCAGCATCTGGTGGAGCGTAGAAGTTATTGCCCCAGCTTTGTGGATCCATAGGTGACCCAGCAAACAAGAATAAGATGGCCGAATGTCCATCACATAGAATGTAGATGCGAAGATCTAAGAACCAACCTTAATCGGAATATCCACTTCTCCGTGTACCATCCTCTTGGACCCGTCAAAGGCCCTAACAACAATGTTACTCGGCTTCAACTCTAAACCTTCACAGTCCAACCGGTCTAGAGCTTTCTTGGGTAAAACATTCAACGAAGATCCAGTATCTACCAATACATGAGCTAGAGTAGTGCCCCTGCATTCAATGGAGACATGCAGGGCATCATTATGGTTCTTCCCCTTAGCAGTCAAGTCGGCGTCGGAGAAACCCAACCCGTTATCAGCAGTCAGACTAGCCATACAATCTTTAAACTGATCAACTGATGTCTCCTGCGGCACGTGCACAGTTTTTAGGAAGGAAATCAGAGCCTTGGCATGGGCTTCTGAGCATAGCAACATAGACAACATAGAGATTTTGGACGGGGTTTGCCCCAGCTGTTCGACTACATTGTAGTCTCTCTTTTTGATGATCTTCAAAATTTCTTCCATCTCCTGTCTAGAGGCTTCAACAGTGATCCTCTTCGGTGCCTCCGTCCAGGCAGGCTCATCAGTGGTCCCTTTGCCCCGAGTATCAGATAACTCAGCAACAGAGGTAAGGATTGGAACTTGAATAGGGACAATAACAGGTGTACTGGCAGGTATAACAACAAGCTTCCGAACAGTTGGTGGAGAGATCTCAGGGGAGAAAAGTCTTCCGCTGCGGGTGACTTTGGCAGGTCCAACAATATTGCTGACGTCAGTATCAGCCTCTTCAGCACTCAAGTCTTGCTTAACTCCGTGATAATATATGTCAGCCCCGTAGTGCCATGGGACAACTTTATCTGACGTATATGGGATAGGCCCAGGAACAGTGATGATTAAGGGAGATATTATTGGAACATATGTAATTCTAACAGGCTTTATCGAGGAAGCCTTGGAAGAATTGTCGAAAATGGTGATTATAGCAACTTCTTCAGCAGGAACCAAAGGAACAACAGTCTTCTCAAACAAAATTTCTTTATTATCCATCAGGCGTTGGATACCTGACTTCAAAAGATGGCAACCAGTAGGTAGGACGGCACACATATGGCAACCTTCGCCACAACCCGGAAATAAACTGGCTAACAGAAGGTTCTTCTTCACAGTCATCAATAGGGTAGCAATGTCTTTCACAGAAATCACAAACGAGTCTTCCTCTATAGCATTCGCTCCATGCTTGGGCATATGAGCAGTCACAACATTAGGCCTTTCAGGCGCTTCGAACTCAATCTCTTTAGCATCAATTAAATCCCGTACCTTATTCTTCAGGACCCAACAATCATTCGTATCGTGCCCCGGGCTATCAGAATGAAAAGTGCAGCGGGTGTTCAGATTGTACATGGGTGATGTTGTATTGGGATTCTTCGGGGCCTCCTTCGGAATCACCAAGTTGGTCTTCAATAACTGTGGCAGAATCTGAGACAAAGTCATGTTGAGCTGAGTGAATTGTCTTCGCGGTCTCTCGGCCCTTGGCTGATTGTTGCGTTGTGCGGCAAAAGTTGGTCTTGAAATAACAACCACATTAATAGCTTGGCGGCGTTCAGGTCTATTATGGCTCTTTGAACTGTAAACAACGTTGGACTCCTTCTTAAAAGGCTTCTTCTCGGTACTTGATGAAGCACCCTTCTGTATTTTACCGCTCTTGATACCAGCCTCAATTCTTTCCCCGGTCATAATCAGCTTAGTAAATCCGGATGATGAACTTCCAATCAGCTGGTTGAAATACGGACCAGACAAGGTCCCCAGGAACATATCTACTAACTCCCTGTCAGCCAGTGGGGGTTGTACTCTTCCAGCAAGGTCCCTCCATTTCTGAGAGTAGTCTTTGAAACCTTCGCTCGCACCCATAGACATACCCTGAAGTTAGGTACGCGTGGGAGCAAGGTCAGCATTGTATTGGTACTGCTTGTAGAAAGCAGCAACCAAGTCCTCCCAATTATGGATACTAGCTCCTTCCAGCTGGTAGAACCATTCAAGTTGAGTCCCTGAAAGACTGTCTTGAAAGAAGTGGATCCAGAGGTTCTTATCAGCAGTGTATGGCTGAATTTTTCTAACATACGAACGGAGGTGCAACTTTGGGCAAGAAACCCCGTCGTATTTAGCAAAGGCTGGTGCTTTAAACTTATGGGGAATCACCACCCCAGATGACAAACCTAGATCACCAAAGTACAACCCAGGGACCTTTTGGATCTCCATCGCACTTAACTGGTCTTCAAGCTGTTTATACCTATCCTCTGCCGGAGGATACTGGTCTTCATCAAAGTCATCTCGTTGTCAGAAACCACAGGGCTAGGAGCCCTCCTTTCTTATTGGTTTCCTCCCCTTCCAAATGAGTGAGTCAAATCAACCTCTTCTCGCAAATTGTTTCCAAATCTGCAACCCATATTCAGTAGGACCGTCTTCTTCTTCTTCTTCTTCTTCTTCTTATCTTTCAAAATAAGAGTCTTCAGATCTTGCTGACCCTTAGCCAAACTCATGAACATTTCCTGGAATTGAGCGTTTTGAGCTTGTAGAGCCTTGATAGCTTGATCAGTTGATGTTTCAGTAGACATGATGCTGAAATAAATAACGAAGAAGATGAGAAACCTGTAATGGGTACCTGTGATGAGGTGCATGGAATGAAATGCATATGATATGATTTCAAAGACGTCGAGAGATTCAAATTTGTAAACCAAAATGGAACACACTTTTATTAGATAAACTTGAAACAATGTTTGATAAATGCCCTTAAGGCGTTACAAGAAGGAAATACTGAAAAGTAAATCAAAACTAGAAATAACAAAAGACATCAACGCTCCCATGGTCATTTCCCTTTGGTGGTGACATAGTCATTGAGGATCTGCTCATTCTCCAATTACCTTGTCAACTTTAGAATCTTCCGCTCTTGCTCGTGATACTTTTCTCTGTAAGTATCTCACTCTTCTCTTAGCTGCATCCAAGACCTCTTTAGTTCCCCAATGTCAGTAGGCATGTACGGGTGGAGGATGGTAGGTGGAACCCCTTCTTCATCAGCAACCTCAACAATCACAGGCAAGACAGCTTCGTACGAAATTCCCAGCTTTTGGGCACGGATTCGAACCCATCAGAGATATGGTTCCATCGGAAGAGAGGTCTTCATCCCTAACTCATGTGGGTCAGACTGGTGCACCCTATCCCAGGCTCGTATGAATCTGCGGTGATGCTCGTCACTATCCCCTTGGAAGTCAAAGAAAATACTTGGCATTAGAAACTCACGAGGTCCTTCCCTCCTAGCTCGCCAAAACTGACGTAAGGCCAGACAAGGATTATATGTGATCCCTCCTTGAACTCCAAGTAGTGGGACATTGGGGTATTCCTCACAACGATCAATAATAGCCACTTCTTCCATGTCCTTAGTGCTCCAGATGATGTCATTGTGAGAGAGAGACATAATCATGTAGGCCCAACCCATGCCTTCCTTGTTCTTCGAAACTGATTTGGGGAGGTGAGAAATAAACCACCTTGCCAGCAATGGTGCACAACTCATAAGGGTTCCCCGTTTTCGAGCAGTACGGGCATAAAGAGAGTGCATAATGTCACCCAAGAGAGTGGGTACCAGATTACGGGAAATGAAGATCTTCACCGCATTCACGTCAACAAAGGAGTCTGAGTTAGGAAACAACACCAAACCATATATGAGAAGAGCCAGAATGTATTCAAATGCCTGAAAGTCTAGACTGTCCCAGAACTGATTAGCCCGATCAACCAAGAACTTAGCCAAGAAGCCTTTTGTCCCACTTCGAGTCTCCCAGTTTGACATTACCTCAGCCTTTGTCAGATGGAGGGCTGAAGCAATCTCTTCCGGCCTAATGACTTTCTCCCAACCTGTAAACGAGGTCTGCTCTAGAATGGAGATACCAAGTAGATCAGAGAACGCTTCCAAGGTAGGGACCAACTGGTAGTCCAGAAAAGTAAAGCAGTGGTACAGTGGATCAAAGAATTGGCACAAAACACTCATCATCTGTTCATCCAGCTTGGAGGTGACTAGACTGAGGAGGTGCCCATGTCTTCTGATAAAAGAGGAAGTATCTAGAATCTTTGCAACCAAATCTCTAAGCTGTATAGGAATCTGTACAAAGCTGATCTGAATAGTGTTTCTACGCATGGGTGCCATGACCTACAAAACAGAACAAAGATGAATCCCCTATGTCTTTGAAATGGGTTAGTCCAATGCAATATGCATGCAATGTTATGATTCATGATGTCATGATAGAAACACACCACAAGTATTCATAAATAGCAAACATGGTAAAGGCACACAAGTCACACAGATAACCCTTAGATTTCAGGCTGGCAAGGAGTTTAGGTATTACCCTCTTTCAGTTTAGTTGGTTTAAACCTGTCTGAAAAATAGTAACCGGGTTCTAGAGGATATCAATATCACTGACCACCCTCGATCGGTCATAATTCCAGTTTGGCAACCTTTTCTTGCGGCCGGAATCATCGCGAGAGTTTGGTCTCAATGAGTGTAGCATACTGCTACTGTTCTATGGCCAAGTTGGTCAATTATAGGTGCTAAGGTCAGTTGGTGCTTAATGACCCCTTAGAAGACCCATATTCTTCTCGTTGCGCCACAGGGGATATCGATACAAACTAAAGTGCCACACCAATGTAACTACTGCTTCAACCGTATCGGTCTACGCCGTACAGTCCCCTCACAGTTTATTGCTACTTACCTAAAGGGTATTCCCCAGATCCGGGTTAGGATCTATAGTAACTCCGATTTAACCCACAAAGATAAAGCATACAAGTCAAGTAATTGAAAACATTATGAACTATTCCTAAGGTACACCCCACTTATTAAGCGTCCCCAACAGAGTCGCCAGTTATGTGATACGGTGGAAGAACTGACTGTTTTTTAGAATGCTGGTTTGCGTTTTGAGTTTGTTTTTGCAAAATTTCGCGGTAAGCAAGAGTCACCACCGACTTTTATTTTATCTAACAAGGAAAGGAAAAAGCACAGAAAAATACCTTTTTCGAGATGTTTCTCGGGTTCGGGGGGTAGATTATAGAAAGGGAAGGTATTAGCACCCTTTCTATCCGTGGTTATCCACGGGCTCTTAGGTACTTGCTCAATTGTTTTCAAAATTGTTTTCTTTGTGCTTGTGAGTTTTGAAAAGTTTGTTTTAACTTCGATTTAACTCTTGCTTCTGTCCTCAAGAGTGTAATGAAGTGTTTTTTTGAAAACTTTGTTCGAAAAGTGTAAGTGTAAAGAGTTTTGTTTTGAAAGAGCAAGTATCTAAGAGCTATCTACCTACTCGAAAAAGGAATCGTTCTATGCTAATTTCCTTTAGACTATGCTATCCCACTATTAATGAGTGGGTAGCACCACCGTTGGAGTTTGAGGGTCAATTCGAATGAGGGACATACGGTCACCAAAGTAATGTTAGGACGCCTTAGCGGTAACCCTAATGTCTTAGATCATTTGTTTGAGGCAATTATATCTGAGGCAACCGTTTCGAGGAAACTATGATCTTTTAGACAAGAGGACGACCTCTAAAACTACCTATACTCAATGACCGTGTACGAAGGCAACCAAGTGGGGTGCACCCTAAGAGTGCGCATGTGTGAGTGTGTCTGTGATACGGTGGGAGAACTGACTTGGGATTTTGCGTTTGTGTTCACAAATGTTTCGATTTAGCAAGAGTCGCCACCGACTTTTTATTTTATCCTAAGGAAAGGTCAAAAAGCACAGGAAAGACCTTTGAGATGTTTTCTTGGGTTCGGGGAGTAGATTATAGAAAGGGAAGGTATTAGCACCCTTTCTATCCATGGTTATCCATGGGCTCTTAGTTACTTGCTTAGATCACTTGCTTTGCATTTCTATTGTTTGAAATGGTGCTTTGTGTGTGATTTTGAAAGATGTTTTGAAAAGAGGCCATCGTTGTGGCAACCTTTGTAATGATTCTTGTTTGAATGTATACAAAGATGTTTTTGTCTTTTGAAAAGTTTTCAATGTTTGAAAGTAGGGTTTTGAAGTTGTGTTGTGAAGTGTGTTTTGAAGATAGCAAGGATATTTTTGCAAGTTTTGATCAAGTAACTAAGAGTTGTCTACCCTATTTTACTCAAAGATCTCTCTTATATTTTTAACCCTTTTAACAGTGTTGTTTTACCATTGTATTTGGTGAACAACCTTGTGTTAGGATGTTAACAGGACAGGCGCGGGTCATCGTATAGACCATGATAACAATAGTGTCAAGTATTTTTTGGCAATTTTCTTAAGGGACTTAATCATTTTGTTTAGGTAACTCAGATAGCGTCATCGAGGGACTATGATCTTTTGTTTTGTTTTTGTTTTGACAAAGTACTTGACATGCATACCATGGCCCATTTTTGAAGGCAACAAGTGGATGAAACCCTAGGGGTGCAAGTGTGCATTGTGTTTGTTTTTCATGCATTGTTATCTTTGGATTAGGTCAAACTACTTGTTGATTTTATTTTGCATACAAACCCTAGGTCTAATCATGGCATAATTGAAAGCAATTAAAGGTGCAAGAATTTAAAGCCTATACTATTACAACATGATATAGGGAGGGGGGTACAAATTTGAATTGGGGGTATTTAACAAGAAATTAAATTCTAAATTATTACAACCAAATCGAATATATGAGACAATATTTAAGTGTGTAATAATTAAATAAAATACAACAAATAAATGTTAAATAAAATGTATTATGCAAAAAGTTTTTATGTATGTAAAAAAGTATTTTTTAATATGAAATGAAAATAATAATAAAAAAAGTCAATTTTAATTATTTTTTTATTTAGGACAAAAACCCTAATTCTTAAATAAATAGTATTATTTATTAATTATACACAATAATATATATTAATTTATACAAAAAATAAAAGTATATTGTAAAAAGATATTTTTAGTGTAAAATATTAATAAAAATGAAAATGTATTATTTTTTGTATTTTTGACCTAATTATTAAATAAAGTAAAGTATATAAGTATATATATATATATATATATATATATATATATATACATATATATATATATATATTAAACATATTAAATATATAAAAATAAAAATTAATTATTTACAAAAAAGGTGTATATTCAAGAAAATGTTTTCAAATGTAAATAAAAAATGATAAATGAAAATAAACATATTTTACATTATTCTTTAGGTTTTTGATAAAAAGAAAATAAATTATTTATATATTTATACTAGTAATAATTAAAAAAAATTCCAAATAAATACAAAAATTTATGAAAATAATTTTTTAAGTATCTTTATGTTAGAAAATAAAATATCAAAATCAAAAAATGAAATAAAAATGCAAAAATGACCAATGTACAAATAAATGGGCCAGGGGGTGTAAACTGAAAATGCATGTGTAAAGAGTAAAAACAACCTGGCCCAGCCCAATCAGACTTCATCTTCTTTCTCTTGTTCACAAAAACGTGCGTTCTGTACATCAATGGCTATCTCCTGATTCTTTGATTTTTTGACAAAACAAACATGAAACTTGTAGAGCATCAAACAACGAATTCAACCATACAAAAAACTTAAGCTAACTCTGAAAGACCAGAGAGAATTTCTATGGCCCTAATTCTTAACCTAGTTTTTTCAGAAAGTTCATGAAAAAAATTCTCCTAGCACGATTAATATAAATGCAAACTAAGCATATGTATGGCTTCTGGGCTATGAATACAACATCTTTCATTCACAAACCTAAGTCTAACTATTCCTAAATAGAGAGATAGAAGTTCATGAAATACCTGTTTCAGTTGACTTCGAACTGGGCAATGCAGCAACTTTCAAGGGTGCTTAGGCTTCTTTTGAGCTTGCCTGAGGTCCAAGGAAGCTTTCCCAATGCTTACTTTGTTTTGAAATGGCTTGAATCGTGCCACATAACTCAACCTGCAAAGCTTTGAAACAAAAAGGGCAATGTGTGTTAATGGTGTTACAGCTAGCAATGGAGGCCTGGGATAGTTCAGGTGAGTTGAGTGGAAGGTATTGGAACAAATTTGAGGCAAAATGCACGAGGGAAAATGGAGATGAAGATGGTTCTGCAGGGCTTGCCCTGTTTTGCAGAAAAACAATGATTCTGTGTACAAGGGAGTTTGAGAGGCAAAGGGGGAGTGTTTCTGGCTTGTTAGGAGGTATCAAACTTGTTTGTAATGTTTGTGTAAGTTGGTTTTAACAGATGTGAGAGATGGCTTATCTTTTGCAAGTTTCTTCTTCTTGAAGCAAGATTGTGTCTTCTTTCAATGCAGGCATGTACAATCCTATATCATACTGCATACTTTGCCCTTGGTTACTGGAATTGGTAGATTTGATCTTGCCTCAGAGATATGGTCCCATGCCTCAAGGATCTTGTTTTGACATAAAGTGAAGTTTAAGCAAAAATGGCATTGTTACTTTTTCCATTTAAGGCTTAATCTAGTGTACAATGCCCTAATGACCAAGACAATACCTTAGCTCAATGGATATGCATTAAATTATGGAGCACAAACTGGTTTTGAGGCCTGTAATTGTGAACCAAGCTAGCTAGATCAGATTTGCAAATTGGTATGAACATGTATTGGCCATGGATCAAAGTGAGTTTTTGCCAACTTCAAGCATTCGATTCTCTCTAACCACAAGGGTGTTTGAGGAGTTCTTGGACAATTTGGAAAGCTTGGAACATGTACTATAATCCATCTTCAAAATGAAACTTGAAACTCTAAGTGGAACTATGTGAAAAATGGCCAAGAAGATGGGCCAAAATCCTGCCTAAATTAGGGCAAAATTTCTCTAAGTTAAAAGTTTTAGGTACCCTTGTTCCAAAACTCATAACTTGAGATACAAGCCTCTTTTGAGAAAACTTTGTGAATCAAAGTTTTATACTTTGTGATGGACTACAACTTTAATGTTTCAAGTTTTGTTTGAATATATTTTCATCTTGGTGAAAAAATGGGACAAAGTTAGGAAAAAATAAGAAAATTTCATAACTTAGAAAATTTCTAAGTTATGAAATTTTTCCATTTTAAACCCTAATTTGCATTTTTGGGTTTCTTGATGAAAAAGTTTCATAATTTGACATGTCTTGGTGAAAAATGACTCTTGGCACTTGATTTTGACCAAAAAGTCAAAGTTTGACTTTTCAGTGTATAGTCAAATTTTAATCAGTTGACTGAAAAATTCATCTGTCAATCCTATGCATTTGAGATCTTTTGAACTTGTTGAATGGGTCAAGACAATTTCATTGAGTCCTTGAGTCCATGTGTGAGCTTGATTTGACATTGGCTAGGCCAAACAGTCAAAAATTGCCTTTGTGCAGTCAAAACCCTAAAAATGACCATTTTGCCCTTTTGGTGATCTGATCAAATTTCTTGTGGAATTATGATCCAAACTTGATCAAATGGTTAATATGAGTTCATAATGTTGATGTGGGTCAAATTTCATGAGGTTTGACTGTCAATTGGCCACAGTTGACTTTTTCCCTAATACATCTGATTTCTAGGTCAATTGTCCAATTGACTGGGCAAAAATTTGAATCAAGGCCTGAAACTTGGTATGGACAAACTTGTGAGTCCAACATGAAGTATGAAAGTCATTTTGGGTGTTGTAGGTCAAAACATCACTGTGCAAACTCAAACCCTAATTTGGGTCAACAGTGTAAGGAGGTGTCTTGAGCAGAGCAAAACCCTAGCTTGATCTTGAATTCCAAGAGTCTTGTGATGAGAAATGTTGATGAATATGGGAGGGCAAATTTTGGGGTACAACTGTTGCCCCTGTTCAATCTTCTTGAACCTGAAGAGTTAGATTGGTAAGTTTTCCTTTCGCGACTCGAAGGTAAAAGAGGATTGGACACTAGAGTGCCCGCAAATTTGCACTCGTCGAAATAATGTTGAGGGAATGGGCTTGAAGGTGCCATTTGGAGATGGTAGAACCTTGTTGGATATGGGCTTAAAGATGCCATCCAAGAGTGTTTAATGAACTGCAATGTGGTAGGTCAGAAGAATGAGCATCAAAATGGTATCCGTGTCTGGAATGCATTTGAACTGTATCTGGAGACGGAGTCTGTATGAGCAAAAGAATGGCGTCCGCATCTGGGGCGTATCTGAGCTGTAATTGTATTTGAACATTGAATGAATATCAGAATGACTGCCATGTCTGGAGTGTATCTGTATTTTATCCGGGTAACAGAGAATCATCTGTGTATGGAGCAACTGTGTGATGGGGATAAACTCTGAATGAGTGACAAAATGGAAACCGTGTCTAGAGCGTATCTGGACTGTATCTGAAGTTGAGATCTGTATAAGTAGTAGAATGACTTCCGTGTCTAGGGTGTATCTGTATTGTAACTGGGATCTGAATAAGTGACAGAATGCCTTCTGTGGTGACTGCACTGAAGGAATCAAACTGTTGGTGTAAGGGTCAGAATGGCATCCGTGTCTGGAGCATATCTGAACTTGAAGTTGATAGTTGAATCTGAATGAGAGATAGAATGGCCGCCGTGTCTGGAGCGTATCTAGTCTGTATCAGATTGCTGAAGACTGAATGAGTAGTAGAATGACCGCCGTGTCTGGGGTGTATCTGTACTGTATTTGACTTGAAATTCTGTATGAGTAATAGAATGACCGCTGTGTCTGGGATGTATCCATACTGTATTTGAATAATTGCTAATAATAGCCTTTTAATCTTATCCTGAAAAGGGTAAAATGTTAGCTAAAACACAAAGTGATGTTGCATGATATGTATGATGCAATGAATTGTGTTTCATCAATGTTTATGAATGTAATGGATGTGCATGCAAGCTGAGTAGCCGTCTTGCTGAGGAAAATAAATCCTTAATAACTGGAGATAACAAAATCTTTGATTGCTGTCGGGGAGAGTAAATCCTTAACCAAAGCTGGGGGATTCCAAAAATCTTTGATTATTGAAGACGAGAAATCCTTGCTGACTGCTGACTGCTTGGGGATGTGAGAATCCCTCATGACTTTCCTGGGGAATGAGGAAAACTTTGATGATCTCTACTGGGGAATTGAAGCCTTGGAGGTTTCTGCTTGATGAAGAGAGACCGAGAACCTTCAATCTTGCTGGAAGATAACCTTGTGGGGAAATGTTCACTATTCTGGCTCCGTTGGGGATAGAATTTTCAAGGTTTCCGGGCTCTACCGGGGATCTTGAAGCTTAACTCTGATGGGAATTTTGAAATTCAGCTCAGTTGGGGAATCAAGCTTTGGAATGCACCGGCTCAGCTGAGGATCTTGAAGCCTAACTCCATTGGGGAAATATACCTCAAATTTAGCCTTGTTGAAGATCTGAATGATGTATTGCAGGGGATTTCTTCTAGAACGGCATAAAGATATCTTCCTACACCTTCAACCTATCAGTAATTATCCTTTTTCAACTTCGTTTTATTTGTAAGCAGTGATTATATTCAAATGCATATGCCTATTTAACAAAACATTGGACGTTTTCAAATAAAACATAAGTGTAAAAAGAAAAGAAAGGCAAGCAAATTTCTGCACTTTGAAGTATATTTGTATTTAACTTTTTGTGAGTATCTTTGTACAAAGGAGACAGACATCCTAGTAAGTGAATGTTGTCGTAAAAATTGAAAAAATTTATACAAAAGAAAGATGGCTATGTGCAACAATTCCATGGGATTCCCATTCTGCTATAGCCTTCACAACTCTGAATATCTTGTCCATTCGCTGCTTCGTCTGCCGATGACTGGATTGATCAGAAGCTTAGAGCTTGTTGGTGAAGAGATTGTTCTCAAAGTGATCCGACGAGACATAGTCATACGCTTTAATTCCTTAACTTTTGCCTGGACCGCCCTTTCGAGTTTTCGATTCACCAGGAAACCCTTTTTTTTGCCCAAGTTGCCCTTTCGGGTTTTCAACTTGCCGGGTGTACACATTTTTTGTTTTATCCCTAATTTTTGCCTGAACCGCTCTTTCGGGTTTTCGATTCACCGGGATGCCCATTTTTGCCCAAGTCGCCCTTTCGGGTTTTCAACTTGTCGGGTCGTTTTATGCGTAGTATCTTTTGACTATGTCTGCGTTCGCAGGGTGCGGCAAATCGTCGCCATCCATGGTGGTAAGAATCATTGCCCCACCAGAAAAGATGCTCTTGATCACAAATGGTCCTTCGTAAGTAGGAGACCACTTGCCCCTGGGATCACTTTGCAGTAAGATGATCCGCTTGATTACAAGATCTCCGACTTGATATACCTGACGTTTGACTTTCTTATTGAAGGCCTTGATCATGCGTTTTTGATACGTCTGACCATGACAAACAGCAGTAAGTCGCTTCTCGTCGATCAAATTAAGTTGATCAAGCCAGGTATGAATCCAATCGTCTTCACTCAAACCGGCATCCTTCATAATCCTTAAAGAAGGAATCTGAACTTCCATAGGTAGAACAACTTCCATGCCATACACCAAAGAAAATGGGGTTGCCCATGTTGAAGTACGTGCCGTGGTGCGATATCCATGCAGAGCAAACGGTAACATCTCATGTCAGTCCTTGTAGGTGACTGTCATCTTTTGAATGATCTTCTTGATATTCTTGTTCGCGACTTCAACAACACCGTTCATCTTCGGCCGATAGGGAGATGAATTGTGATGATAAATCTTGAACTGTTCGCATAGAGCGGTGATCATAGTGTTGTTCAAATTTGTACCATTGTCTGTGATGATCCTGTCGAGGACACCATACCGGCATATGAGATTCTGCTTGATGAAGCTGGCAACCACATTCTTTGTAACAGAGGCATAGGAAGCGGCTTCAACCCACTTGGTGAAATAATAAATAGCGACCAAGATGAAGTGATGACCATTGGATGTCGTAGGCTTGATCTCTCCAATCATGTCGATACCCCACATTGCGAATGGCCAAGGAGCTGTCAGAACGTTGAGAGGAACAAGAGGAATATGTACCTTGTCGGCGTAGACTTGGCACTTGTGGCAAGTACGAGAATGTTGGTGACAATAAGCTTCCATGGTAGACCAGTAGTAGCCTGCCCTTAGAATCTTCTTAGCCATCGTATGTCCGCTTAAGTGGGTGCCAAATGTGCCACTGTGTATCTCAGTCATGATTAACTCTGCTTCAGCTTTATCCACACAACGAAGTAGAACACAATCATGGTTGCGCTTATAAAGGATGCCATTGCTTAGGAAGAACTTGGCAGCAAATCTCCTTAAGAACTTTTTGTCATTGACGGAAGCTCCTTTATGATACTCTCTAGTCTGGAGATACCTTTTGATTTCATGAGACCAGGTTTGTTCCACTACTTCTTCGGTATGAATCTCATGACAGTGCGCAGGTTCGTCCATTCACTCGATGGTAATTTGGGGAGCCTCGTTATCCCAGTTGAGTTTAAACATGGAATACATTGTAGCCAGAGCATCTACTAGCTGATTTTCTTCTCACGAGAAATGCTCGAAGGTGATCTGCTCGAAATGAGGAAACAATGTTAAGACATGTTCTTTGTATGGGATAAGATTAGGATGTTTGGTATCCCACTCTCCTTTGACTTGACTGATAACCAAAGACGAGTCCCCAAATACGACCAAAGATTTGATTCCCAAGTCTATAGCAGCCTTGAGACCAAAGATGCAAGCTTCATATTCAACCATGTTGTTGGTACAGCTGAAGCAAAGTCGGGCAGTGAAGGGTGTATGGCAACCTTAAGGAGAAATGAGTACCGCACCGATACCGTTGCCAAGTGCATTTGAAGCACCATCAAAGTACAGGGTCCATCGGGATCCTTGTTCAGGTCCGTCATACGGTTCGTTACCTTTAATGTTGTCCAATGTCATGATGTCCTCGTCAGGGAAGTCGAATCTCATAGATTGGTAATCTTCGACGGCTTGATGAGCTAGATGGTCAGCTAGTACACTCCCCTTTATAGCTTTTTGGGTAGTATACTAGATATCATACTCTGTCAGGATCATCTGCCATCTAGTGATTCTTCCAGATAAAGCAGGCTTCTCGAAGATATACTTGATCGGATCTATCTTGAAAATCAGCAGAGTGGTATGAGTCAACATATACTGCCTTAGCCGGCGAGCAGCCCATACCAAAGCGCAGCAAGTTTTCTCGAGCAGTGAGTAGCGAGTCTCACAGTCGGTAAAATTTTTGCTAAGGTAATAAATAACACGCTCTTTTCGGCCAGACTCGTCATGTTGGCCCAGCACGCACCCCATTGAGTTATCCAAAACAGTCAGATACATGATTAACGACGTTCCTTCGACAGGTGACATCAGAATAGGAGGTTCTAGCAAATACTCCTTGATCTTATCAAAAGAAACTTGACAATCGTTGTTCCATTCAACCACCTGATCTTTCTTCAACCGTTTGAAAATTGGCTCACAGGTAGATGTCAGGTGAGAGATGAACCTCACAATATAGTTCAAGCGTCCCAAGAATCCTCTAACCTCCTTCTCAGTGCGGGGGGCTGGCATTTCTTGTATAGATTTTACTTTAGCTGGATCAACCTCAATGCCCTTGTTGTTGACAATAAATCCCAAAAGTTTACCATACCTAACTCCAAAAGTACACTTGCTCGGGTTCAGTCTGAGTTTATACTCCTTCAACCTGGCAAACAACTTTTGAAAATGATCAAGGTTCTCTTCTTCTGTCTGTGATTGAGCTATCATGTCGTCTACGTAAACTTCGATCTCATGATGTATCATATCATTAAACAAAGCTACCATGGCGCGTTGATAGGTTGCCCCTGCATTCTTCAGTCCGAATGGCATCACCTTGTAGCAGAAGGTACCCCATTGCGTGACAAAAGTAGTTTTCTCCATGTCTTCGGGGGCCACTTTGATCTGGTTATATCCCGAGAATCCATCCATGAAGGAAAACACCTTGTGCTGAGCTGTGTTGTCAACCAAGATATCGATATGTGGCAGTGGAAAATCGTCTTAAGGGCTAGCCCTGTTTAAATCCCGATAGTCCACACACATTCTGACTTTGCCGTCCTTCTTAGGCACGGGCACACTGTTAGTAACCCATTGTGGATAGGAAGTAACAGCCAGAAAGCTAGCGTTGAATTGCTTCATTACTTCAGCCTTAATTTTCTCAGACATGTCAGGCCTCATCCGGCGGACCTTTTGTTTGATCGGTGGACAATCCTCTCTTGTAGGGAGACGGTGGACTACAATATATGTGACTAACCCTGGCATGTCTTCATAAGACCAGGCGAAGATTTCAACATATTCGTTCAACAACTGCACTAAGCACTCTTTGACACTTGGTTCGAGGTTGGTACCCACTTTTACTTCTTTCCTATCTTCCTCTGTCCCCAAGTTGATGGTTTCTAGAAACTCTTCATAAGGCAGAATAGCCCTCTCTTCTTGTTGTAAAAGTCTGGCTAATTATCCCGACACTTCACAATCTTCGTCAACTTCGTACTCAGCATGATTGACCAGATCTTCAGAGTTATCGAAGGCTAAAACAGAAAAGTCACCCATGGAATCCGGAGTGGATGGGTACCTGCATTTGTGGGTGTGTGTAAGGGATAGCCATCCTTAAACGAACAAAAATGCAAAAGGAAAGAAAATGAACACGACAATTTATAGATGAAAAACGTCCAATGATTCATTAAAACATGGCATATGATTATGAAGAAAATCAAGCCCTTACAAATGGACCTACATGCCCCGGGCAAGGCATGAGGTGAAAATAGTCTGCAAATTGTTTAGTTATTACAGACCATAAAAATGGGAAATTGTTCAAAGATAAAATTATTGGTTGATAAAGGTGATGGGAACAAAATCCTTTGCTTCCCAGTTGCTCAAACCCCCTTCGACAGTCGGAAAGATTCAGTCTTCAAAGTGGCTCTCTTCATCTTCATCTTCTACAACATTGATTCCATGGTGTGAGATCTTGACGGGTGGTCTTCCAATCTTGGAGTGACGCATAGCCTTTTGGCCTACAACAGTAAACCCTAACCCAAACTTGTCCGTCTTATGGGGAAAGTCAGGAAACTGCCCCCATACTGTGCTCTTCCCCTCCTTAATCACAACCTTTGCGTCCTTGAGAGATGCCATTCTAGATACATGCTTGGGAACAGTAGGCCTTTCAACCATTGTCTTTGCAACTTCTATCTCAGGGGAAACTTCCTCAAAATGTTGGAAAGGCGTTTCGATGAACTCGCCATCCAACTCCACATAGCGGAAGGAATTGAGATGACTTATCATGTATTCTTCCTCTCCGTGCACTGTTATAATCTTACCCTTAATAGGATATTTCAGCATTTGGTGCAAAGAGGAGGTAACTGCCCCGACATAATGGATCCACGGTCTTCCTAACAAACATGAATATGACGGACGGATGTCCATCACGTAGAAGGGGGAGTTGAAAACTTCTGTGCCTACTTTGATAGGAATATCAACCTCTCCATGAACCATTCTTTTGGAACCATCAAAAGCCCTAACAACGATGTTACTAGGTTTGAGGGTCAATCCTTCGCAGTCCAAACGGTCTAGAGCTTTCTTCGGCAGCACATTCAAGGAAGAAACAGTATCAACTAAGACATGGGCGAGGGTGGTTCCCCTGCATTCAACTGAAACATGTAACACATCGTTGTGTTTCCTTCCTTTGGGAGTTAAGTCAGTATCGGAAAAGCCAAAGTCGTTATCAGTAGTAAGACTGGCCACACATTCCTGAAACTGGTCAGCCGAAGTCTCTTGGGGAACATGTGCCGTCTTCAAGAATTTGATTAGGACCTTAGCATGGGCCTCAGAACAGAGCAGAAGAGCTAACATTGAAATTTTAGAAGGGGTCTGCCCTAACTGTTCCACAACGTCGTAGTCACTTTTTCTGATTATTTTCAAGATTTCATCCATTTCTTTCTGAGTGATTTCGGGGATAACCACATCATGAGCCTTCGTCCTGACAGGCACTTCCAGTATCCCCTTACCCTTGTCGGTAGTATCAGCAGATGGTCTTACTTCAGGAGTATCCAATTCTTTAATCACTGGGCCTTGCACAAATGGTCCAACAGGTACAGAAGCTTTCAAGGGTCCAAAAACTGCTCGAGGGGGAGCAATCTTCAGAGAAAAGATCCGGCTGCTACGGGTTATCTTGCTTGTACCCGCAATGTTCCCTATATCAGGGTTTTCTTCTTCATAAATCTCTTGGACTGTTTCGATTTGTTTGATACCATGGTAGAAGATTTCTCCCCCATAGTTCCATGGTATTGTTTTGCTGGATTGATACGGGACAGGTCCCGGCATGGTGATCTTTAATGGTACACATTCAGAGTTGGGTGTAATCCTGACATGCCTTTTGCAAGCCTTGGGAGGATTGTCGGAAATGGTTATAATTGCAATATCGTTGGTTGAAGTAGAAAAAGTAACAGGATTAACAGGATTGAAGGTATTAATGGGAGTCTTCTGGAAAAGTATCTCTTGAGTATCCATCAAGCGCTGGACACCTGACTTCAACATTGTGCAATCACCTTGTATGTTCAGACAAAAATAGCAGTCTTTACCACAACCAGGAAAGATCCCGACTCTCAACAAATTCTCTTTAATCACAAGTAATGGTGTCAACAGATCAACAACATCAGTAACATGGAGGTCTTCTAAAATGGCTTGAACATTGTGGCCGTGCTTGGGCATCAGAGCAGATATAACATTGAGCTTCTCAGGTGCATCAAATTCCACTTCCTTAGCATCAATCAGATCCTGGATTTTGTTCTTAAGCGCCCAACAATTATTGGTATTGTGCCCAGCACTATCATAATGGTAAGCACACTTGGCATTGGAGTGGTAGTATGGAGAGGAGGTGTTAGGGTTCTTTGGCGCTTCCTTCAAACTGTTCAGATTCAGCTTCAACAAATGGGGGAGGACCTGAGTGGGCGTCATGTTGATGCGGGTGAACTGCCGTTGTGGCCTTTCCACCCGTTGTTGATGATGTATCGACTGATTGCTACGAGGTTGATCATTTGACGAGTTATGAATCATCACATCCCCTACAGTCGGCCGGCGCTTAGTTCTTCCCTGACCCTTCTGAGAATACACAGCAGATGCTTCCTTCTTAGCCGGAAAGAGTTTCTTAACAGCTGTGGATGCGGAAGCATCCTTTTGAATCTTTCCACTGTTAATTCCGGCCTCAACCCTTTCGCCGGTCAAAATTAGTTCAGTAAATCCCGCGGAAGAACTCCCGATTAGATGATTGAAGAAGGGTCCAGACAGGGTCCCCAGAAACATGTCAACTAACTCCCTATCTGATAGCGGTGGCTGCACCCTTCCAGCCAGATCACACCATTTATGAGCGTACTCTTTAAACCCTTCATCGGAAGCCATCCCCATACTTTGTAACTGAGTACGAGTGGGCGCAAAATCAGCATTGTATTGATACTGACGATAAAAATCAGCTGCCAAGTCTTCCCAATTGTGAACCTCTGATCTCTCGAGTTGATAAAACCAGTCTAACTGCGTGCCAGACAAGCTGTCTTGGAAAAAGTGTACCCAGAGGTCTTTATCGGATGAGTGGGGTTGGATTTTTCTGACATACGACCTCAGGTGCATCTTAGGGCAAGACAGACCGTCGTACTTGGCAAATATTGGCACCTTGAACTTGGGAGGGATAACAATCCCAGCCACCAGTCCTAGTTCTTCAAAATCCAAACCCGGTACTCTCTGCAACTCCATAGCTTCCAATCTATCTTGAAGGTTCTTATATTTATCATCCGCTGGTGGATACTGTTGTTCGGAGGATTCTTCGTCTTCTTCGTCTTCCTCCTCTCCTACCTCAGACTCAAAAGGTACAATAACTCCTTTCCCTTTGCCAGCCCCTTCGTCATACGTTGAAGGGAACTCTAGAACCTTCCTAGAATTGCTCTCAAACCTTCTTCCGAAAGTGGCTACCCCAGGTCTCTTTTTCTTTTTCTCTTTGTTTTTCTCCAACAAAACTTTGAGGTCCTCTTGACCCTTTGCCAAGGTCATGAGGAGTTGCTGGAACTATGAATTTTGTGCCTGCAAATCCTTTACCATCTGCTCCAAATCCATCTTGCTGAAATACACAGCAGAAAGATAAGAAAACCTGGTGTGAAGACCTGTTTATGCATATGATGAATGGTATGTTGTTCATGTAATGCATTCAAGGATTCATAAATTCAAATTTGTTACAAACAAAAAGGAACACACGTCATATTAAGAAGAATTTGTTAGTACATAAGTGCCCCATTGGCAAAATATTACAAAATTCTTAATGTAAAAAGACATTGCGCATCCTCTTTGGCGCGATGTAAGTGTTGAGATTTTCCTCCTCATGAAGTCGGCGGGTAAGCTCTAAAACCTTCTTCTCACTGGTATAGAAGCTGGCTTCAAAAGTATCTTGTTCTTCTTTGAGTTGGATCCAACTCTTTTGCATTTCTTCCCATGATGTTGGCATGTCAGGATGTAGGATGGTGTATGGAACCTCTCCTTCCATAACAGGATCTTTGATCAAGGGGAGAATGTAAGGGTAGGGCATCATAAGATTCTGGGAGCGGGTTCGTACCCACTTGAGATAAGGCTCAAGGGGGATGGAATTATTGTGCCCCAGTGTCTTACTATCCACCTTGTTGGGCATCCTCCAAGCTCTGATGAACCTTTGTCGAAGTCCTTGCGCATCGTTGTCGAAGTCAAAAACTAAGTCAGGAATCAGCATGTCATGAGGGCCATCCCTCCGAGCATATCCAAATTGTCTCAAAGCTAGACAGGGGTTGTAGGTAATGCCTCCCCTAATGCCAAGTAGTGGGACATTAGGTAATTCCCCACAACGATCAATAATGATGACATTTTCTCTGGACTGAGAACACCAATGTACATCAGAATGTGTGAGGGTCATCAACCGTTGTGACCACCTTAAACCCCGCTCATGAGAACACCTCTTTTACTCATTGTTTGTGTGTAAAATGAGTGTAGGATGTCCCCAAGCAATGTGGGTATAGGATTCCTGGATATGAAAATCTTGACAACATTCACGTATATAAGTTGGTCAGGGTTTGGGAACAAGACCAACCCATAGATAAGGAGTGCCACAATCTCTTCAAAGGCTTGTAGATCAAGAGAATTCCAGCAGTCTTGTGCCTTCTCAAACAGAAACTTTGCCAAGAAACCCTTGACACCACTTCTGGTTTCCCAATGCCCCTTGATGTCAGATGGTTGCAAGTGTAATGCTTGAGCAATATCTTCAGGCTTTGGTTCTTTTTCCGTACCGTTGTAGGATAGTTGATGAAGAATAGTAATTCTCAAGAGTTGAGAAAATTCCTCCAAAGTAGGCACCAATTGGTAATCAGGGAATGTAAAACAGTGATGTAGGGGGTCAAAGAACTGGAAGAGAACTTTCACCATGTCTTCTTCAATGTTGGTGTTAACCAAGTTGAGGAGTCTACCATGTCTTTCACTGAAGAGAGAATTCTCTGGAATCCTAGAAGTAAGCTCCTTGAGTTGAGGAGGGATTCTCACAAGGTTGACTTGAATTGTTTTCCTGCGAAGAGATTCCATAACCTACAAAACAAGAACAAAGATGAAGATCCAAACCCTTGAAATGGTTAGTGGATGCATATGATGCTTTAGGATGTTCATGATGTATGCACAAACACATGTACAAGCAAGTCACACAAAACCCTAGTTTCAGGCTTGCATGAGGTTTCATAGGTAAGTACCCTCTTGAGTTTAGTTGGCTCAAAACCTGTCCTATAAATAGTAACCGGGTTCTAAGGAGCTCAATATCACTGGATTGTTTTCTATGTTCATTGTTTTGGTTTAGCCACTTAACTAGCGACCAAAATATTCCAACAAAACAACCCTCAATGAGTGTAGTATCGAGTATCTACCAACTTCGGACTGCACCAAAGCCGGTCATCTCACTACCCCTAATAAAAGGCCAAGATGGTCAAGTAAGGTTCTAAGAGTTCATTAGTGCTTCATGACATCACTCAGCGGCCCCGTATTCTCTTTGATTGACTCAAAGGCTACCGGTACTCACAAATATGTCGCACTAATATAGCTATTGCTTCAACCGTGTCGGTATACCCCGCACAGTTTCCACAACGTATTGCTATTTACCTATGAATGTTTCCTAAATCCGGGTAGAGGATTTCAAGACCAAACAAGAGAACCAAAATGTAAAGCAATCAAAGCAAACAATAATCATACAAAGGGTGATCTAAGCCCTAAGGTTACTCCACTTTTAGAGTTTCCCCAGCAGAGTCGCCAGTTCTGTGATACGGTGGGAGAACTGACTTGGGATTTTGCATTTGTGTTCACAAATGTTTCGGTTTAGCAAGAGTCGCCACCGACTTTTTATTTTATCCTAAGGAAAGGTCAAAAAGCACAGGAAAGACCTTTGAGATGTTTTCTTGGGTTCGGGGAGTAGATTATAGAAAGGGAAGGTATTAGCACCCTTTCTATCCATGGTTATCCATGGGCTCTTAGTTACTTGCTTAGATCACTTGCTTTGCATTTCTGTTGTTTGAAATGGTACTTTGTGTGTGATTTTGAAAGATGTTTTGAAAAGAGGCCATCGTTGTGGCAACCTTTGTAATGATTCTTGTTTGAATGTATACAAAGATGTTTTTGTCTTTTGAAAAGTTTTCAATGTTTGAAAGTAGGGTTTTGAAGTTGTGTTGTGAAGTGTGTTTTGAAGATAGCAAGGATATTTTTGCAAGTTTTGATCAAGTAACTAAGAGTTGTCTACCCTATTTTACTCTCTTATATTTTTAACCCTTTTAACAGTGTTGTTTCACCATTGTATTTGGTGAACAACCTTGTGTTAGGATGTTAACAGGACAGGCGCGGGTCATCGTATAGACCATGATAACAATAGTGTCAAGTATTTTTTGGCAATTTTCTTAAGGGACTTGATCATTTTGTTTAGGCAACTCAGATAGCATCATCGAGGGACTATGATCTTTTGTTTTGTTTTTGTTTTGCTAAAGTACTTGACATGCATACCATGGCCCATTTTTGAAGGCAACAAGTGGATGAAACTCTAGGGGTGCAAGTGTGCATTGTGTTTGTTTTTCATGCATTGTTATCTTTGGATTAGGTCAAACTACTTGTTGATTTTATTTTGCATACAAACCCTAGGTCTAATCATGGCATAATTGAAAGCAATTAAAGGTGCGAGAATTTAAAGCCTACACTATTACAACATGATATAGGGAGGGGGTACAAATTTGAATTGGGAGTATTTGACAAGAAATTAAATTCTAAATTATTACAACCAAATCGAATATATGAGACAATATTTAAGTGTGCAATAATTAAATAAAATACAACAAATAAATGTTAAATAAAATGTATTATGCAAAAAGTTTTTATGTATGTAAAAAAGTATTTTTTTAATATGAGATGTAAATAATAAAAAAAAAAGTCAATTTTAATTATTTTGTTATTTAGGGCAAAATCCCTAATTCTTAAATAAATAGTATTATTTATTAATTATATACAATAATATATATTAATTTATACAAAAAGTAAAAGTATATTGTAAAAAGATATTTTTAGTGTAAAATATTAATAAAAATGAAAATGTATTATTTTTTGTATTTTTGACCTAATTATTAAATAAAGTAAAGTATATATATATATATCTATATATATATATATATATATATATATATATATATATATATATATATATATATATATATATATATATATATATATATATATATATATATATATATATATATATATATATATATATATATATATATATATATATATATATATAAATTAATTATTTACAAAAAAAGGTGTATATTCAAGAAAATGTTTTCAAATGTAAATAAAAAATGATAAATGAAAATAAACATATTTTACATTATTCTTTAGGTTTTTGATAAAAAGAAAATAAATTATTTATATATTTATACTAGTAATAATTAAAATAAATTCCAAATAAATACAAAAATTTATGAAAATAATTTTTTAAGTATTTTTATGTTAGAAAATAAAATATCAAAATAAAAAAATGAAATAAAAATGCAAAAATGACCAATGTACAAATAAATGGGCCAGGGGGGTGTAAACTGAAAATGCATGTGTAAAGAGTAAAACCAACCAGGCCCAGCCCAGTCAGACTTCATCTTCTTCCTCTTGTTCACAAAAACGCGCGTTCTGTACATCAATGGCTATCTCCTGATTCTTTGATTTTTTGACAAAACTCATAACATGAAACTTGTAGAGCATCAAACAACGAATTCAACCATATAAAAAACTTAAGCTAACTCTCAAAGACCAGAGATAATTTCTCTGGCCCTAATTCTTAACCTAGTTTTTTCAGAAAGTTCATGAACAAAATTCTCCTAGCACGATTAATATAAATGCAAACTAAGCATATGTATGGCTTCAGGGCTATGAATACAACATCTTTCATTCACAAACCTAAGTCTAACTATTCCTAAATAGAGAGATAGAAGTTCATGAAATACCTGTTTCAGTTGACTTCGAGCTGGGCAATGCAACAACTTTCAAGGGTGCTTGAGCTTCTTTTGAGCTTGCCTGAGGTCCAAGGAAGCTTTCCCAATGCTTACTTTGTTTTGAAATGGCTTGAATCGTGCCACATAACTCAACCTGCAAAGCTTTTAAACAAAAATGGCAATGTGTGTTAATGGTGTTACAGCTAGCAATGGAGGCCTGGGATAGTTCAGGTGAGTTGAGTGGAAGGTATTAGAACAAATTTGAGGCAAAATGCACGAGGGAAAATGGAGATGGAGATGGTTCTGTAGGGCTTGCCCTGTTTTGCAGAAAAATAGTGATTCTGTGTACAAGGGAGTTTGAGAGGCAAATGGGCCGTGTTTCTGGCTTGTTAGGAGGTATCAAACTTGTTTGCAATGTTTGTGTAAGTTGGTTTTAACAGATGTGAGAGATGGCTTGTCTTTTGCAAGTTTCTTCTTCTTGAAGCAAGATTGTGTCTTCTTTCAATGCAGGCCTGTACAAGTCCTATATCACGCTGCATACTTTGCCCTTGGTTACTGGAATTGGTAGATTTGATCTTGCCTCAGAGATATGGCCCCATGCCTCAAGGATCTTGATTTGACATAAAGTGAAGTTTAAGCAAAAATGGCATTGTTACTTTTTCCATTTAAGGCTTAATTTAGTGTACAATGCCCTAATGAACAAGACAATACCTTAGCTTAATGGATATGCATTAAATTATGGAGCACAAACTAGTTTTGAGGCCTGTAATTGTGAACCAAGCTAGCTAGATCAGATTTGCAAATTGGTATGAACATGTATTGGCCATGGATCAAAGTGAGTTTTTGCCAACTTCAAGCATTCGATTCTCTCTAACCACAAGGGTGTTTGAGGAGTTCATTGACAATTTGGAAAGCTTGGAACATGTAATATAATCCATCTTTGAAATAAAACTTGAAAATCCAAGTGGAACTATGTGAAAAATGGCCAAGAAGATGGGCCAAAATCCTTCCTAAATTAGGGCAAAATTTCTCTAAGTTAAAAGTTTTAGGTACCCTTGTTCCAAAAATCATAACTTGAGATACATGCCTCTTTTGAGAAAACTTTGTGAATCAAATTTGTAGAACTTGTGATGTACTACAACTTGCATGTTTCAAGTTTTGTTTGAATCCATTTGCATCTTGGTGAAAAATTGGGACAAAGTTAGGAAAAAATAAGAAAATTTCATAACTTAGAAAATTTCTAAGTTATGAAATTTTTCCATTTTAAACCCTAATTTGCATTTTTGGGTTTCTTGATGAACAAGTTTCATAATTTGACATGTTTTGGTGAAAAATGACTCTTGGCACTTGATTTTGACCAAAAAGTCAAAGTTTGACTTTTTAGTGTACAATCAAATTTTGATCAGTTGACAGAAAAATTCATCTGTCAATCCTATACATTTGAGATCTTTTGAACTTGTTGAATGGGTCAAGACAATGTCACTGAGTCCTTGAGTCCATGTGTGAGCTTGATTTGCCATTGGCTAGGCCAAACAGTCAAAAATTGCCTTTGTGCAGTCAAAACCCTAAAAATGACCATTTTGTCCTTTTGGTGATCTGATCAAATTTCTTGTGGAATTGTGATCCAAACTTGATAAAATGGTTCATATTAGTTCATAATGTTTATGTGGGTCAAATTTCATGAGGTTTGACTGTCAATTAGCCACAGTTGACTTTTTCCCTAATATAGTTGATTTCTAGGTCAACTGTCCAATTGACTGGGCAAAAATTTGAATCAAGGCCTGAAACTTGGTATGGACAAACTTGTGAGTCCAACATGAAGTATGGAAGTCATTTTTGGTGTTGTAGGTCAAAACATCACTGTGAAAACTCAAACCCTAATTTGGGTCAACAGTGCAAGGAGGTGTCTTTAGATGAGCAAAACCCTAGCTTGATCTTGAATTCCAAGAGTCTTGTGATGAGAAATGTTGATGAATATGGGAGGGCAAATTTTGGGGTACAACAGTGTCGTTTTCAGTTATTTTTATCTTTGCACATGTTAAGGATGGTCTAATTTGATTTTAAGATTAGGCATTCACTCTTGTCATGCAAACCCTATTATCAAACATCTAACAGTTATAATTTGCGGAATTAAAATGCGGAATTTAAATTACAAGGCGTCGGGTATTTACATTGCCAAAGATAAACCCTTTGAAAATAAAATAAAGCGGTAAAATAAATAAATGTCCTATTTAACTATTACAATCCGTAAGCAGATACATAATTGGATAAAAATAAATAAAGCGCGCGGGAACTTAAATCGAGTGCGAGATTAGGGTTTTGACCCTTTTGATTAAAGAAAATGTTTTTTGTGTTTTGTTGTTTTTATTTAAGGAAAGAAATTAAGTCCTAAATTAATTACTAAATTAATTATAAAATAAATTAAATGAAAAATAACATATTTTTGGAGTTTTTGTTAATTTAAGAAAGAAATTAAAAATAATTAAATGAAATAAAACCTAATTAATTCTAATTAATTTTAGATATTTACAAAAATAAATTAATGTTTCCTAATTAATATCTTAATTAATTAATGAGTTTATTAATAAAAAATAAAAGTTTTAAAATTTGGTTGGATAAAAAAAAGTATTTTTTGTGATTTTATTTGATAAAAAAAAGAATTTTATTATTGGTTAGAAAATTAGTTAAATGAAATAGAACAATTAAATTAAGTAAACAAAACAAAATAAAAAAGTAGAAGGATTGGGCCTGTTTTTGAAGGGTGTTAATAGCAATTCTGTAGGCCCATTAATGCTGGTCCGTTTGACTTTCTCTGATCCAGTAGGCATGCATTGACCTGGCTTATGGTGGACTTCCAACATGGACCACCAGATCTGGCTCCTTGTCCATCTGACGCTTGGATCGTGAGGGAGTATGGTGGGTTGAAAGCTAGCGTATGCACTGGAATACCTGAAAAATAATAATATTGAGAAAGAGGGAGACCTGGGATTCGAACCCAGGTCCTGAAGGAGAATACAACATTCGCTTGCCACCACGCCATGCTGTTTTGTTTGTTAATATAACACATATTAATAATAAAATAAAAAAACAAAATCAATTGGTCAGAAAAAATAAAAAGGCGCACTATGTTTGAACCGACCAATGGGTGGATGCCACGCATCATCCCTGACCTCCCAACCGTGGCTAAAAGTACAGAGACTTATACCAACAGACAGAGGTCCATGGCTAAAAGTTTGGTCCGTTCCAAAACCTTGCATAGGCCATGAAAATGCAATCTACGAGCATGGTTGAACTCGTCATCTCCTCCTGATTGCAACCATGCCCTTCACGTGGGCCAATTGTACCTAGAATAGAAAACCCAAAAAAAACTCCAAGAACCCTAACTATGGTGAATCTTGTTACAGATCATATAAATGAAATCAAATGATGCCAAAAGCTTGTAATGTCCTTGTGATCACAAATATTCCATTAGTTTACTCAAACGATGCCAGAATAACTCAAATCGAATTCAAGAACAGGGGTGAGTTGCGTGAGACTTACAACGCGTATGAAGGCCTGAGAATGCGTGGTTTGGATCGAGTTAACTTGTGGAAACGGCCAGCAATCGATTGAGACAAGTCTCAAGTCCTGAAAACACCTCTAACTTTGATTTCGATCTCCAACTTTTTTGTGATTTTTTGCAAAGTTGTTTTGCCTCTACAAGTGATTTCCAACCCTGATTTTCGTATGCTTTTCTTGCTTATGTATTGTGTATTGCATTAGGTTAAAAAACTTGGTCCAAATCTCTCTACATTGATGATTACATATTTGATTTGGTCCTCTATGAAAATCTTTCCAAACTTGGCCTAAATCATATCTTTTTGTAACCAATGCCTTTGATACGAATTAAATTGGGATAATAGCTGTATTTGGAGCCTGAAACAGCCAAGAAATCATGTGTTATAAATGCTTTAGATTTTATATGATTTTATTTGATTAAAAATGAATTAATTCAAATAAAAATCAAATTAAATAATAAAAATGTTATATGGACACATGGCTGGAGCTAGAGCACGTGGGCAACAATGCAAACTCAAAACAAGTGAAAAAGAATGGGCCCATTTGGCAAAATTTGAAGTTTTGGGGATAGTTGACTTTTGGCAATTTTGCAAAAAAAGTCCAATTTCAACAATGCATAACTTTTTCAATTTTGAACTTTTGGAGGTGTTCTAGGACTTTTAGAAAGCTTGAGATGCCGTCTAATCAACCCTTTTGGTCTCATATCATTTTGATATTCCATGCTCAAGTTATAAGCTTTGGCAAAAAATGTGTTTTTGTTGACTTTCAAAAATGACCTATAATGTCCAAATTCATAACTTCTTGTGAGTGCATTTTTTGAACTTGGGGTATGAAGATGGATTGTAGGGAATTGCATCCTATTCAAAATGAGCTTTTGATGGGTCATTCATCATAAAGTATGAGAAAGTTATACTTGGTCAAATTTGAGTTGACTTTTCCTGCAAAACCCTAATTTAGCAACTTTTGAATCTTGATGAATTTTGAGAAATCCTTGATGAATCATGATCAACCCTTGATAAAATGATGAAATATCCTTAAAAATGAGAATGTTGACAAAAAATCTTGCTGTTTGACTATTTGTAGGTCACAGTTGACTTTTGCCCTAGCATAGTCGACTTTTGGACTTTTTGAGCAATTGACTGAGCAAACTTCCTCTGCAAGGCTTGAAACTTGACATGGATTATCTTGAGAACATATTAGGACATTGGGGAGCACTTGAGGTCATTTGGACTCAAATATCTTGATGTAACACAAAACCCTAATTTGGGGTAGACTGCCTTAGGAGAGGGCTTGTCTGACCAACTCTTGAGCAACCTTGGGCAACTTGGAGATTTTTCTTGCAATGTTTTAAGAAATATGGGAGGAAAAATTTTGGGGTACAACAAAAACTATTCCAAGAGACCAAATACTGGAGCGAAGAGAACTTCATACAGGGAGGACCTTTGTTCTATGTTGAGATGAAGGATCCACCTCTTTGATTGTTGTTTTCTTTTGATTTGCTTGATCACCACCAGTCTTATTGGATGAGATCCTTTATCTTTTATGATGTATTTTTTATTATCCCTTGTATGAACTCATTCAATCCACAGTTTATTTTTATGAATGAAAAGCAGTTTTTGTCACTATATATCGTCTTATTATTGACTATCTCTCTTATCATGTTTGTTTGTTATTCCTAATGGTTGACAAAGATCTTGAATACCCATGAGATGAAAAACATATCATGCATCTCATGCATTACATGTTTTTCAGGACGATATTCTTATCTCTTGAATCGACTTCTCTTATCAGAGTTCAAGACGACTACTCACAGATAATCAACAAGAAGAAATTTACCTCGATATATGGAACAGGTTCAAGAAGAACTCGCTGAGATGAGGGCCCAGATGGCCAACCAAATGACTCATTTTATGGAGGTAATCACCGATGTGAACAAGAGACGAGATGAGCTGAGGGATCTTTTGAAAAACCCTCGGAGGAATCGAGATGAAGAAGGTAATCAAAGGCTCTTTGAAGACATCTCTGTTGGGCTTGAGAATGGACTTGGGAACAATCATGAAATCAGGCCACATTCCTATAATCCATTTAATCACAACCAGTGGCATTTCCAACCTCCTCGTGATCTCATCTTCTTATGGGAGATAAGGGAGGACACCAGAACAGAAGAAACCGTTAGTTTCCAGAGTATGACTATGACAATGAAGACCATATTTATGTGCAGAATTATGACCAAGCTTTTCCTGCCGAGGACTGAAAGTATCATTTGCTCGAGGAGCGTTTGAAGGTTGTAGAAGGTCGGGGCGTTTTGGGAATGGATGCCAATGACTTAGGACTGGTGCTGGGGGTAAGGATTCCCCAGAAGTTCCAGCCTCCCGTGTTTGAAAAGTATAATGGGCTTACTTGTCCAAGGACCCATACTAGAGCCTATTATCACAAGATGTCTATGCACACTGAGGAAAAAGGGTTATTGATTCATTACTTCCAAGATAGCCTGTCTGGGGCATCTTTGGAATAGTACATGAATTTAGAAAGGTCGTGTATCAAAAGTTGGAGAGACTTGGAAGAGGCCTTTGTAAAGCACTACCAATACAATATCGATATGGCGCCTAACCGCACTCAATTGCAGAACTTGGCTCAAGGGCTAAATGAATCATTTAAGGAATACACCCAGAAATGGCGTGAACTGGCTGCTAGAGTTCAACCTCCTTTAATGGAGAGAGAACTTATTGATATGTTCATGAGCACTTTGCAAGGGCCATATTATGATCGCATGATTGGAACTACTTCTGCAAGTTTTGCTGAGTTGGTTATGGCCAGTGAAAGAATAGAGGTTTGTCTAAAAATGGGAAGAATATAAATTGGTAACTCCAATGGCTCCTCCGGTGGAAGTAATAAGAAACCATTTGTTGCATACCTTAGAAAGAAAGAGGGTGAAGTAAGTGTTGTTCATTCTTATAGAGGGAGAGGAAGGAATCATCAATATTAAAAAGTCAATGTTATATCTATTCTAGTGAATGCTCCTTAACAGCAATGTCCGTAACAACAAAGGCAACAAAACGCTCCTCATCAGAACAATAATCAGCAACCAAGGAAGACTAGAAGATTTGATCCTCTACCCATGAGTTATGCTGAAGCACTTCAACACCTGCTTTAGTTGAAGTTAGTCACTTTGAGAAATATGCCAGCCAATCCGGATAGGCTCCCAGCCAATTATGATGCAAACATTAGATGTGAGTTCCATTCTGGCGGCGTTGGCCATGATATAGAGAATTGTTATGATTTGAAGTGCAAGATACAAGATTTATTGGATGTTGTTCATACATAGATCTATTGATCAGGCTAGATGAGGCAAAAGACAAGGCGTGTTTGCTAGGTCAAGGAAAACATGTAGGCAACCAGTCGGTTACCAACCCGAATCGAATCCACCAAGCCTAAACTGGGTTGTATGATTAGAGGATCATGTCATCAGACGTGGGAGAAGATGAAGAGGCAGAAGTCGAGATCATACCCCGGATCTAGAGGTCACCCCATGTTCGACTTTAATGGAAGCATTATGCATTAGCCGGCCCATTAAGGGCGTAACTGCTCATCATTATACGATGACACACGTTATGATAATAGCCAACATTGGTGATGGCATGCATTACTTTCCTTAAAGATAAATCAGTTACGTAATGTGGAAAGTCACAGCAGTTAGAGGCAGTGATCATTGAGGTCCATGTGCCTCTATAAATATGGCTCCTGACTGAGGGGTAAGTAATACACATCGCTTAGAGCTCACGCACACTTGTGTAAGCCTCTAAATCCCTTAACATAATATACAAAGGAAATCCATTCATTAAAGACCCTCCCTGAAACCCTTGAGTTCTTAGGGAAGTCGTCCTTGGTGTTCAACAAGAACATTTGGCACCCATCGTGGGGCCTCAGTAAAACTTTCTCGGGCCACACCATCCAAGCATTCTGCGAACAATGTTCTCTGGCAGAGATCCACCCCTTGACATGGCTCAATTACTAGCCATGATCGACAACCTTCGCCAGTAAAATGACACGCTCCAGGACAACATCCATATGTTGTAGAAAAATAGCCAAGACGATAACGACTAGGGAATGGAGCTTCTGAAACCTCAACCATTATCCCAGGCTATTTGGGATGATAACGTTCCAGAGAACTTCAAACCCCCGACGTGCTCGTTATACGACGGGAAATTTGATCCCCACAAACATATCATTGCTATCAATAACAGGATGGAAATCATCGGGGATAATGATTCCCTGAAGTGCAAGCTCATGGACAGCACTCTCAAGAAATCGAATTTAAGGTGGTATATGGGCCTTCCGAGATGCTCCATCACCAATTACCAAGATTTTACCAAAAAGATGGTCCAACAGTTTTCTACAAGCCGACACAGGAAGGTGTCCATAACGACAGTATTTAATATCCGCCAACTCCAATCAGAACCCTTGAGGGATTACATGGAACGGTTCAACGAAGAAACTATAAAGGTTTCTCACCTAAATCAGGATATCTTTGTAGCGGCTTTCCAGCATAGTCTTTGGGCCAGTTAATTCAATGAATCGCTGGACCAGAAGCCGGCCACCAGCATGGACGAGATCATCACCCGTGCAGAATGTTACGTAAAAGGAGAAGAAAGTAACATGTAAAAGAAAATCCATAATCAAAGAGGTAGACACGCTGATGAAATCAGGATTCATAGGAGAGGTCAAGTATCCTATTTGGCTATCCAATGTTGTGATGGTTAAGAAGAAAACCAAGAAGTGGAGAATGTGTGTAGATTTTACCGACCTCAACAAAGCATGTCCAAAAGACCCTTATTCGCTGCCCCATATTGATCGACTAATCGATGGGTCCTCCGAATTTAGATTGCTGAGCTTTATGGATGCTTACTTTGGGTACAATCAAATTCGCATAAACCCGCTGGATGCACACAAGACCAAATTCATGACCGACCAGAGCAACTATTATTATGAAGTTACGGCTTTCGGTCTCAAAAATTCCTGGGGTACGTATCAAAGATTGATGGACATGGTCTTCAGTCCACAGGTCGGGAAAAATATAGAGGTGTACGTTGACAACATGGTGGTCAAGACCACAAAGGAGAGAAGACATGTGAAGGACCTGGAGGAAACTTTTGCAGTGATACAAAGCTACAACATGCACTTAAACCCGGATAAATGTGCATTTGGGGTGCAAGTCGTGAAATTCCTAGGGCTCATGCTCACAAATCGGGGAATAGAAGCCAACCCAGACAAATGCCAAATGATCGTCGACATGAGAAATCCGACACCCATCTGTGAAGTCCAACAACTAACCGGTCGTTTGGCTGCTTTATCTCGTTTTTTATCTTGTGCATGGGACAAGTAAATTCACTTCTTCGCAACAATCAAGAAGAAGGCAAACTTTGAATGGAACGACGACTGCGAAAAGACTTTCCTCGAAGTAAAGCAGTTCCTATCAACTCCACCTATAATGGTTTGCCCCAAGGGAAATACACCTCTGGTACTTTACCTGGCCGTGACAGACCAAGCCATCAACTCTGTCCTAGTACAAGATGGGGAGACCGACGAGAGGCCGATTTATTTCATCAACAAGGTATTACGAGGAGCAGAACTCAGATATCAAAAGATTGAACGTTTGGCTCTGGCATTAGTAACGACGAAAAGGAAACTTAGGCATTACTTCTAAGGCCACCCCATACTAGTAAGAACTAATTTCCTATCAAACAAATTCTAAAGAAGCCAGATATGGTCGGGCACATGGTGGCATGGGAGGTGGAACTCTCAGAATATGACATAGAGTTCACCCCATGCACCCGCATAAAATCTCAAGTCTTGGCCAATTTCATGGTCGAATTAAGCTCTCTGGAAAATGAAGAATTATCCTCAATATGAGTCCTATCAGTGGACGGGTCATCCAAGTTGAGAGGTAGTTGAGCTGGCGTCGTACAAGAGGGATCCGGGGACTTGGTCATAGAGTATTCATTGTGCTTAAATTTCCAAACCAGCAACAACCAAGCTGAATACGAGGCCTTGATTGTTGGAATGAAGCTAGCCAAAGAAGTCAGCATCACTCACTTATTGGTCAGGACTGACTCCCAACTAGTGGTCCAATAGGTACATGGTGAATTCCATACTAGAGATCCCGTCCAACAAAAATACCTACAACAAGCTGTTCAGCTATCAATAGAGTTTCAAGAATTCGAGATATGCCATGTGCCCAGGGAAGAAAATACTCGGGCCGACTTGTTAGCCCATTTTGCTAGCACGAAGGGCTCGGGTTTGAGTAAGACAGTGATCCAAGAAACACTGGAATTACCAAGAATAGAGAAAGAATAAGTTCTCGCGGCCGAAGAAGGAATGTGGTGGATGACTCTGATAATCAAGTACTTGCTACAGGATCAGCTACCACCGGACAAAAAGGAAGCAAGGCACTTAAAGAAGATTTCAACAAGGTATCTTATGGTGATAGACATGCTGTATAAAATGGGAAGGACAACCCCCGTGTTACGCTGTGTTCCAGAAGAAGATTTGAGGCTAATAATCAAAGAGATGCACGAAGGTATATGCGGTAGACACATACGTGGTCGGGCTTTATCTAGAAGAATATTGAGGGCCGAATGTTATTGGCCAACCATGCTCCAAGACTATGCTTACTTTATAAGCCTGTGCGTCAAATGCCAAACATATGCACCATTTATTCATACCCCAACTGAATCGTTCCACTCGGTGATATCCCCATGGCCTTTTCATTAATGGGGAGCAGACATACTGGGACCTTTTCTGGTAGTACCAGGACAACTCAAAATCTTGATCGTAACCATGGATTATTTCACCAAATGGATAGAGGCAGAGGCCGTATAAAGAGTCATAGATGAAATGGTAAGAAGGTTTTACTGGAGAAACATCATTTGCAGGTTCGGAGTACCACAGGTCATTGTCTCCGACAATGGCACCCAATTCGCTAGCACAACCGTAATAAAGTTTTACAAGGAGCTCGACATCATCAATCGCTTAATCTCAATGGAGCACCATCAAGCGAATGGGCAGGCAGAATCATCTAACAAAGCGATCCTTAGCGGAATGAAGAAAAAGTTAGACGAAGCAAAGGGAATGTGGGCTGATTACCTTCATGAGATCTTATGGTCCTACCACACCATAGTTCACTCTACAACCAACGAAACGCCATTTAGGATGGTATATGGGGCCAACACCATGATCCCAATAGAAGTCAATACCCCAACATGAAGGAGAATGAGCTTTGAAGAAAACACCTACAAGGAACATCTGGACAATGAATCTGATATGCTTGATGAAATCAGGGACGCTGCGCATATCTGAGAAATAGCGGCCAAATAGAGGATAGCCCAACAATTCAACATAAAAGTCAAGAAAATGAGCTTTTTTAAAAGGGATCTGGTTTTAAAGAGGATCACTGATCCGGAAAAAGAGGGGAAAACTTTCACCAATTCGGGAGGGACTTTCTCGAGTAGCCGAGAAACTCAACAACGGGAGTTAGAGACACTAGAGGGCATATAAATTCCTAGGACCTGGCATGTATCTAGTCTTAGGATTTATTTCAGCTAAAAAGTGTAACCTATGTAAAGAATAAAATGGGTGCACTCTTTTCCCTAGAAAGGGCCAGGGTTTTTAACGAGGCAACCCATAAAAGAACAAATAGATCGTCAGCTAAAGATCACCTACAAGGATCTACACCTCGGTTCCCTCCGGGACCATCTCAGGTGTAACCCCCATCGGTGAAGAACCTTAATTGGATTCCGTTCGGGTCTGCCTGAGGGCATTCTCTAAGGCTCTACACCTCGGTTCTGATTTTGAACCACTCGAGGGTAACTTTCCAGGTTGAAATTCCATGCCTAGTGGTTACTCCCCTCATGGTACTCCCATGTAGAAAAATACTTTCGGGCTCTACATCTCGGTTCCCTCCGGAACCATCCCAGATGTAACCCCCATTGGCGAAGAACCTTAATTGGATTCCGTCCGGGTCTGCCTGAGGGAATTCTCTAAGGCTCTACACCTCAGTTTTGATCTTGAACCACTCGAGGGTAACCTTCCGGGTTGATATTTCCTGCCAAGTGGTCACTCCCCTCGTGGTACTCCCGTGTAGAAAAATATTTCCAGGCTCTACACCTCAGTTTCCTCCGGGACCATCTCAGGTGTAACCCTCATCGATGAAAAACCTTAATTAGATTTCTCCCGGGGATACCTAAAAGCACCCTCGAATCAATGAACAACCCCGATTCACATTTAAACACGGGCTAACATCCAACAAATTTGAATGACATTTTCGGGATACTACATGCTCATACAAAACGGATTAACAACATCAGGGAGGATTAAGGGCTCTCTTCTTAACTGATCATTATGGTTCTTTCCAGAACCACGTGAACATGGGGCTACCATACATCCATAATTCTCCTACAAACACGCAAGGAGAAAACAACATGCAAAATAAAGCAAAAATGAAACCAATGGTTTGGAAACTTAAAACCTATAGGGCGATTGTATGGATAGTCAAAATATTTAAGGATATTACAAAACACACCCACTTTAAAAGGGTGACTAACAATTTGTTCAAAACAATTAAAATGGAGCCTGAGATAACTTAATCACTTCGGCCGGAGAAACGTCATTCCCATTTGGACCATCAGTGACCGGGGACCCATCAACATCCTCCACATCCACCAGCTTTCCATCCATGATACTCTTGAAGAAATCCACAGAAGAAATATCCAAGGTCGGATAAAGACACATCACTTGATCTTTTTCTCGGTCAAAAGCCACATCTCCGGCATTAAGCGAATCCATGCGAGACCTCTCCAAGGATTGTTGCAGGTCAGCATAAGACTTCTTTTCCACGTCCAACTCCTTGGAGAGATTGGATTCAGAATCCTGAAGATCTTCAAAACTTTTGGTGAAGGTCTTAGTCTTTGAAACTTCAACAGCTAGACTCTTTTCCAAAGAGGAAACTTTATCCGCATTGGACTTCCCACTGTCCGTCAATCGGTCGACATCCTTCTGTAGATTGGCACACCGATCCTCCAAGTCATCCCCAGATTAAAATAGTCCCCGGGCCAGCACATCACAAAGTATCAGGTAAGAACTCAAATGCTGAGTAATCTTCTGGCACCCGATACTCTTCACCTTGTTAATATCCTCGGTGGTGTTGAGGTGATCGTAAAGGAGCTTCAGCCAATCGAAACTATTAGACCAGAATTTATTATCACTTGAAAGATGGGTGGAGCCATCGCCTGGCTCTTGCATCAATATCGAGATCTTCTGATCCACCCTACAAACCTCATCCACCATCATCGTATTCAACTTTTTCTGGGGTTGCTCAATAGCATCCTCAATAGCCGGGGCGACTTTGGCCGGTGACTGAGGATCACTAAACACAACACCCGACCTCGAGACAATTCCTTTTTTATTTTTCGACGCCCTAAGCTCCAGACTTGAAAGATCAGACTTGGCCTCTAAAGGGCCCCCAGTTCCTTACCGAGAGGCGCGAAGTGCAGCCATCAGCGTCTGAATGAGAAAAACAGAAAAAGATTCGTGATCAGCGACCAATTAAAAAGAATCTTACCCAAGAAATCCAGAACCTCTTCAACAGACAAAGGTAATAGGTCCTTGACCTTGAACAAACTGAAATAATCTAGCAATTGCAAAGACCGAACCCCAAGACCACTCATCTTATCGTAGCTAAACTCAGATATGTGTTGTAACCGGTTTTAAAATTTAGAGTCGCCACCCTTAATTTTTATCCTAAGGAAAGGAATATAAAGGATAACCCTAATTTTATCAGAGATTCTAAGTTGTTGGACTCGTTTTTAGAGGAAGAGAAGGTGTTAGGAACCTCTCATCTACCTTGTTCACAAGGATAGTAGGGCTTAGAAACACAATCTTTAGAAAATAGGATTTTAGTTTTTTATCAGGGGAACTCACCACGATTTTAGTCGTATGCCTACGTATCCAGTTAGGAGGAATCAAAGTCCCAATTCGTAGTTCGCAGTTGTTAGTTGGTGTTTTTTATGGATTATGGGAATATCTAGAATTAATCCTTCAACCAAGTATGAGTTTGTAAATTGCGGAGTTGCTAGACGAAGTTCGCAGTTAATGTGAAATATCTCCATAATCCTTTTTGAAAATAGATATAAGGTCTGAATTAGGTTAGTGAAAATTGTTAGTAGTTTAATAGGTTAGATATTTTTTAAATATATTAATATATAAAAAAATCTTTTTAATGCATTTAAAAAAGATATTTGAATGGGTTGGTAAAAAGATTTGAATTAGTAAATAAATAAATTTAGAATTTATTATAAAAATAAATTTTAATTATGAAAATATAAATAAATAAATTGATAAATAAAAGAATATGTAAAAAAAATAATTTTAATTAATTTACGCAAGGGGTGTATTTTCAGTTAGTTAGTAAAAGGATGGCGATATGAAAGGTAAGGCCCTAAATTTATATGTTGAACTTTGGCCCAAATGCGTGGAGGGAGTGTGGATTAAAAGAGGAGGGTCCATGTCCATCATTAATCCTAATTATAATAAATAATTAAATTAATGACAATAACTAATTAGTAAAAATAAATAAATAAATAAAAAGCAACAAAAGAAGGATAAGAGAGATGTACCGCCGTTTGCTTCTGAGTTGCAAAACAATTTAATTTACAAAGGCCACCAATTATAATAACAACCAATATTATAATACCAACACATATTATAATAACAACATATATTATAATAAAAATATAAACAACTTATATTAGAAGAATAACCAAACATAACTTCTTTTTCATCAAAGCAAAAAAAAGGAAAAAAGAGAGGTGGCACTTGACAGAAAGTATTCAGAGAGAGAGAGAGAGAGAGAGAGGTTAAATGTGATAGTGTTAGAAAATTAGCCCTCCAATTGTGAGAAAATTTTTAGGTGTTATGTTCAGAACTCTAAAATAATTGTTGATTACCAAAAGATTATTGATGAAGACTTAAGGGTTTCTTTATTGTTGTTCTTCGATGTGAAGAGCAACAACTTTTAGGAGAACTCTAGTGAATTGTTGATTTGCAAATGAATATTGATTCTCCAAATGGTTGATGATGAAAAATTTAGGGTGAGGAGAACCCTATTTATAGATTTGAAATTAGGTTAAAGACACTCCAAAAAGAAAATAGTCCACAAAAAAAAACCCAAAGTTTATGATTTTATCTTGGTCAGCAAACTGACCAATCAAAAGTGAGTTACGACAGAAATTGACACACCTTGACCAATAGAAAACAATTAATAATATTTTTGGTAATTATTATAATTTTTGCACTCAATTTTGATAAAAAGTGCATCAAATCAAATAAATAATTATTTTTTTAAAAATGCATTAATTAAAAATACGAAAATAATATTTAATTAATAAAAAAACATGATTTTTGTGATTTTAAAAATTATTAGTAAATAAAAATAGTTAGTAAAAAAAAATCCAAAGTGCATCAAGTGAGATTGATCTATTTTTGGCATGATTTTGAAGATTGGAAATTGATTGAAATTTGGTCCATAATTTGGTGAACAAGACTGTGAATGTAGCCTTGTTTATGACTATTCTAAATATTGAGATTGATTTGAAAATATTTTATTTATTTTTTTCAAGTTTAACTATTAAGTGCATAAAAATAAAATATTTAAAAAATAAAAAATAAATTTAAAATAGCCTTAAAATAGAAAACAAAAATAATATAAAAATGACCTTTTTATCCTTTTTAAATAAAAAAAATACAAAATAACAATAAAATAAAAGGTAGCGCAATGAGAATCGAACCCGCAACCTTATGCTCAATATTCCTACCAATGCTCCCTTACCAACTGTGCTATCTTAATTATTTGAAATAAAAGTAGCATTTAAAATTTAAATGGATGGTATAATATTTGCTATTTTAAAATAAATATATAAATAATTTCAAAATAAATTATTATATACCCTTTAAATAAGCAAAACTAAATAAATCAACGTTGGAAAAAACTAAGCATAGATACAAAGTGAACAAAGATGATAAATAATAATTTTTTTTAAATAATAATTTTATTTATTATATCAAAGAGACATTTCATATTTCTAGACCTAATGACTTTTAAATGACTGGATATTCAGCTATAGATAACGAGAAAAATAGGCAAGCAAATTTAGGGTATGACAGTTGTCCCTATTTAATCACTCTTCGATTAAAGTGTGCGAGAGGGTGCAGTTCTCGCACGTTCGGATCAGAGGGTTATTAAATAATGGAAGACCCCAAAATTTGACCAAAGGATTATAAGGATACGTTGTACATCGTTTCCTATGAGCGTAGAGAAAATATGCACAAATGATGATGAATCATCTTACCAGTGTTTGAACGAAGAGCTTCGATTTGGCTTAGATATGACTATGCGAATAACTCATCAATATCTAAAAGAGATAGTAAATTTTTCGTATATTTACCATAACCTAGGAGGTAAATAATACAAGTTTGAAAGTTGACTTACTAACACTTTGAGACTAATATAATAAGTTAATGACGCAAATTTTGCATACTCATCGCAACCTAGGGGATGAATAACACAAAGTCTGATAATCCATTGCCGCATAGAGACTAACACAATGAATTATATTACAGAAATACAAATAACCTATTGCTGCTTCGGGACTAACGCAATGAGTTATATTGTAGATTTCATATATTTACTACAACCTAGGGAGTAAATAATGCAAATATAGGTTTGTGTAGTTATTATGACCTAGAGGATAAATAACACAAACTTGATAATTTGTTGCCACTTAGAGACTGGCACAATGAACTATATCGCAGATTTTCGCATACCTACCACAACCTAGGGGGTAGATAATACAAGTATAAGCTTGTGCATTTATCAAGACCTAGAGAATAAATGACACAAAGATAGGCTTATGTATTCATCATGGCCTAGAGGATGAATAATATAACCCTAAAAATTCTCATACCTACCACAACCTTGGGGATAGATAATTAAAAAAGCTTGTGTGTTTATCACGACCTAGGGGATGAATAAAACAAAGTTTGATAACATATTGCTGCATTGAGACTGACGTAATGAGTTATATCGCAGATTTTGTCATGTTTACTACAACCTAGGGAGTAAACACTACGAGGATGAACCTGTGAATTTTTCATGACCTAAGGGATAAATAAAACAAAGTTTGATAACACATTGCTGCATGGAGACTGACGCAATGAGTTATATCAGATTTCGTCATGTTTACTAAAACCTAGGGAGTAAATAGTACGAGGATGAACCTGTGCATTTATCACGACCTAGGGGATAAAATACAATAGGGATATGCTTACATTATTCATCACGACCTAGGGGATGAATAGTATAATCATGAAATTTCACATACCTATCACAACCTAAGGGATAGATAGTTGAAGAATTTATGCGCTTACCATGACCTAGAGGATAAACGGCACACAGATAGATTCACACAATCATTACAACCTAGGTGTTGCAACTGTTTTTAAAATCAGAGTCGCCACCCTTAATTTTTATCCTAAGGAAATGGAGTATAAAAGAATAACCCTAAAAGTTAGAGATTATAAATTATTGACTCTGTTCTAGACGGAGGGAAGGAGTTAAGCATCCCTAATCTACCTTGTTCACAAGGATACTAGGTTTAGAAGCACGGTTTTTAAGAAATAGGGTTTTAATTTTTTATTAGGGAAAAAGGGTTTAATTTTAAATAGGGGAACTCGGCACGAGTTTGATCGTATGTCTATGTATCCTGTTAGGATGAATTAGAGTCCTAATTTGTATTTCACAGTGGGTTAGTGTTTTTTATAGGATTTCATAGAATTACTTTCGAATTATCCTTGAACTTTTCCTGACTTTGAAAATTATGTGAGCGTAGACGTAATTCGCAGTTTGATTCAAAGACAACGCTATTTAATCCTTTTTGAAAATGATCTTGATGTTTTGATTAAGTTAGTAAAAATTGATTTGATGTTGGTTAGTTGTATTAAGATGTAGAGCGATGGAGTCTTATATAGTCTCCTCATCACATGGCCAGATATTGGCCACATGTCGCTCGCGGATGTAGTAATTTAGTGAGTTGTGTGAGTTTTAAATTTTTTAGGTAAAATATTAAATTAACTTATATTGTGAAAAATATTTGGATTAATTTAATTTCAAAAATAGTTTGAATTGTGCATTCTCTTAAATTTGTAATGTTTTTTTTTGTATTTTTAAAATGATAATAAAACTATATTGAAAAAAATAATAGACAAGGGAGAATGGGGTGTGCATATGAACATGGGGAGGAAAAAATGTTGGGCTTTGGGGGTTGGAAATCCGGATTAGGGGGTGTGAGGCCCAAAAGAACATGACAACCCAAAAAAGGGAGAGAGCAAGCAAATGGGCCAAACCCAGGTTGAAAAAACATGATCCATCCCTAGACTAAGCAAAAGCGGGTCTCCCCAAAGGAAACCCTAAAATTCCCCATGCCACTATATTATTTCAAACACTCTCTCTTTCTTGCTCCGATTCCTCACTGCTTCTTCATGCTCTCTCTTAAAATCAATCAACGGTTTTAAACAAAAACAAATAACAAAACCTAATATCCCAACAAACCCCATACTCAAATCGAAACCCTTGCCAAATTTCAATATGCTTAGAAATTATGTGGATTACAACATATGAAGCAAAAACGTCTAGAAGAAATTAAAAAATGGGTACGCTTGTGTTTCTTCTTCTGGCTCTCTTTCTCTTCTTCTTCGATTTCATGCAGTTGTTATGATTCTGGCGAGAAAGCGGCGGTTTGGGGATCCGAAGGTGTTGCGGATGATGTCAGATGTGAGTGGTGCGTCACGAGAAGGTGCAGTTGGAGCTTTGTGTTACATGGTCGTACCGGTGAGCGACAGGGAAGTCGTGGCCGTGCAACAAATGAAGGTGATACGGATGCGTGCTTCACCATTCTCCGACTTCATCTCTTCTATTTCAAATCTTTTCCTGTGATAATTTTTCTGTAAATTTCTCTCTGCCTGTAATGGTTTTTTCGTCAATTCTTTTCCTCTTTTTTTCCTCCTTTTGTAATAGTATCTCCTCCCTCTGTACTAATTTTTATCCCCCATAGAAACAAAAATTAAAGAGTACGGTTTATTTAAAAGAAACCTAAATATAATTATAAAGGTAGGGAAATTTTTGGGTATGACAGTTGCCCCTATTTAATTATCGTTCGATTGAATAGTGCGAAATACACAGGTCTCGCATGTTTAGATCAAAAGTTTATTCAATATTAGAAAACCCCAAAATTTTCCCGAAAGATTTATAAGGATATGTTGTACAGCATCACCATGAGTGTGAAGAATAAACATAAATGATGATGTATCATCTTACTAGTGTTTGCACCAAAGTTTGTTTTAACTTAGATATGATGACGGGGATAATTCATCAGTATCTAAGAAGAGATTGTTTGCATATTTACCATAACCTAGAGGTAAAATAAAACAAGTTCTAAAAGTTGACATACTAATGCTTGGACACTAATATAGTAAGTTTATGGCGCGGATTTTGTATATTCATCGCAACCTAGGGGATGAATAACTTAAAGGTTGGTAATACATTGCTGATTTAGAGACTAATGTAATGAAACAAGGATTTTTTGTATACCTACCACAACCTAGAGGATAGATAATACGAGCTTGAAACCAGATATTTGGAACTTGGAAAGACGATGTTGGTTGTGTCATCCCTCAACCAAGACTCGATAACCAAATTAAATATGCTAGATTTGAAGCGATGGGACCTAAATTCATTGATGACGTTGGTTGTGTCAGCCCTCAACCACGACTATCAGTGTGAAGAAAATATACCCCAAATTCATCGATGGTGTCAGTTGTGTCATCCCTCAACCATGACTATCAACATGAAGAAAATAAAAACCCCAAATTCACGATGATGTTAGTTGTGTCGCTCTCAACCATGACTATGAACATGAAGAAAAAAAACCCCAAATTCACGATGATGTTGGTTGTGTTGCCCTCAACCACAACTATGAACATGAAGAAAATAAACCTTAAATTCACGATGATGTCGGTTGTGTCGCTCTCAACCACAACTATCAACATGAAGAAAATAAACCCTAAATTCACGATGATGTTGGTTGTGTCACTCACAACCACAACTATCAACATGAAGAAAATAAACCCCAAATTCACGATGATTTCGGTTGTGTCACTCTCAACCACAACTATCAACATGAAGAAAATAAACCCCAAATTCACAATGATGTCGGTTGTGTCACTCTCAACCACGACTATCAACATGAAGAAAATAAACCCCAAATTCACGATGATGTCGGTTGTGTCGCTCTTAACCATGCTATCAATATAAAGAAAATAAACCCCAAATTCACGATGATGTCGGTTGTGCCGCTCTCAACCACGACTATCAACATGAAGAAAATAAACCCCAAATTCACAACGATGTCGGTTGTGTTGCCCTCAACCACGACCATCAACATGAAGAAAATAAACCCCAAATTCACAACGATGTCGGTTGTGTTGCCCTCAACCACGACTATCAACTTGAATAAAATAAACCCCAAATTCACGATGATGTTGGTTGTGTCACTCTTAACCTCGACTATCAACATGAAGAAAATAAACACCAAATTCACGATGATGTCGGTTGTGTCGCTCTCAACCAAGACTATCAACATGGAGAAAATAAACCCCAAATTCATGATGATGTCGGTTGTGTCGCCCTAAATCACGACTATAACCATGAAGAAAATAAACCCCAAATCGCTTAAAATTTGGACTAGTTAGTTCGCATAGATAAGTTTTCTAATGATGGACCCCAAGAAAATTCATAATTTTAACCAAAGTAGCTCTTCAAGATGCTATGCATGCATAATTCCCTAAATTGATGTGCTATCCAAGTGTGATGTACGCCCCAAATGTTTTAAATGCTCATGTGCCAAAATGCTTATGTGTGTATATTCTTGAAACATATGTGTATGCCCCAAACGTATGTGTATGCCCCAAATGCTTGTATATGCCCCAAATGTATGTGTATATCCTAAGTATTTCGCAAATGTTTTTGGTAATTATCCATTGTTAAACCATCGGGTTCTCGTAGTCACCAACTCCCCAATGTTGTTTGTCGCCAATTATTGTATCTCCAAGTTGATTTGAATTTGGTGAAAAGTGTCAGCAAGATCTTTGACTTCTGTATCATAGACGCAGACGTATGTATGGTCATAGACATGGACATGGGCATGGACGTTGACATAGTCGTAGACATAGGTGTGGGCGTAGAGATAAGAATGGACGTGGACGTAGGCGTGGATGTTGACATAGTCACAGAAATAAGCGTGGGCGTAGAAATAGGCGTGGACGTGGACGTGGATGTAGCCGTGGATTTTCTTTTGATGCTCTTCTAACCAAAAAAACTTTGATGCTTTATTAGATGCTCTTTGGTGTTTTTGTATGTTAGATGCACCAAATGTTGTGAATGACCTTGAGATTTCGATATGGTTATGCGTACGTCATGCTTGATGTGAGGCCCCTTTAATGGTAAATCTACTGTCGATATCTCCGAGGAATCTACTACTGAGATTCGATTGAGATAGTACCTTCTATCGAGGTCTTCTGTAAAAGCATCTGCCGAGATTGACCAGAAGAATCTACTGTCGAGATTCAATTATGAGCTACCCTATTCCGAGTTCTTATGGATAATCAATTGCCGATATTAACTAGGGGAATCTACTACCAAGATTCTGCTGTGAATTAACTTTTGTTGAGGTCTTCTAGATAAACAACTACCGTGAACCACCAGGGGAATCTACTTCCGAGACTCGTTTGTAAACTACCCTCTGTCGAGGTCTTTTGGATAATCAGCTACCGAGATTAACCAGGGGAATCTACTATCGAGATTCTGTTATGAATTACCTTCTGTCGAGGTCTTCCAGATAATCAACTACTATGATCAACCAAGGGAACCTACTGCCGAGATTCAATTGGAATACCTTTTGCCAAGGTCTTCTGGATAATCAACTACCGTGATTAACCAGGGGAATCTGCTGCCGAGATTCAATTGAAATGCCTTCTACTGAGGTCTTATGGAAAATCAACTATCGTGATCAACCAGGGGAATCTACTACCGAGATTCAATTGGAATACCTTCTGCCGAGGTCTTTTAGATAATCAACTTTCGTGATCAACCAGGGGAATCTACTACCGAGATTCAATTGGAATACCTTCTTCCTAGGTCTTTTGGATAATCAACTCCCATGATCAAACAGGGGAATCTACTTCCCAGATTCAATTATGAGCTACCTTCTGTCGAGGTCTTCTGGATAATCAACCAGGGGAATCTACTGCCAAGATTCGATGTAGAATTGATAGCTTGATTGACAATGATGATTGTCTTCAAATAAGGTTTTATGCTATGCGTGCAAATTTGATTGGCACATGAAATGTAATGATTAATTGATGTATGAAATGTAATGATTGTATGTGATGAATTACTTGGATATGTGTAAATGGACATTTGAAATGTTAATGTGTAATTTGTTTTTTTTTAGACATGCTCGACCAATGCTGTCGGAATTTGTTAGATGAATGAAATGATAAGTATAAGTTGATTTTGGATCGAACAACCCTAATGCATGATCTATGCAGACTTATGCTTTATGACTATGGCTCAAATGGTTTTTTTAATGGTGCCCCTGTGATGGGTCTCAGATGGTTAAGACGTAGAGAGGTCGCCTATGTAACAAGGCTTCTTGTCACATGGTGTTATAATGTCGTTCTTGCATGATTTCCTGATACTCGTTTCGAACTCGAAGATTGCTGACGTAGAAGAGAGGTCCCCTAGAGATTATGAAAGCATGTAGAGAGCTTGTCTCTATGTGGATTGTCTTTCCCTAATTTGTTGGTAGGGTCTTGGAGGAGATTCTCTTTGATACAAGCTTGGGAATAGTTTGATCATAATGTGAATGACCCCACTATTTTGAATTATGCCCTTGATTAAAAGAATCTTGAAAATGTTTGGTTTTGATGGACCCTTTTGAATCAACTCCTTTTGCTCGAGCCTCGCAGTAGTTTGCCCCAATATTCAAATTTTAGAAGTCATGCCCCTCAATATCTAGGATCTGAAGGAAGCACCCTCATAAATAAACTTATACCTCACCATGAACTTGTCATAGATTTCCCCAAGTATTCGCAGCTTTGAAAAGTTTGTACTTGAAATTGCTTGAAGGGGAATTTGAACCCTATGCAGTATGATGAATTTGGTACGCATTGCCCAAACATTTGAATCTTGGATGGTTCCCCCCCCCCCCCCCCCCCCGATTATTAGGGCCTTGAGAGGTTTGTTAAAGTGAGGAAACCGAGTCATACCCTGTTTTGATATGACTTGATTAAGGATTTCTCCTTTGAAAGGCATGCCCCTGATTGAACAATGCTTTGAAATTTGATCTGCGTTGATTGAATTTCAGAATGATCACCCCTTGTCAACAGTATCTTCATGTGATACACCCCTACGATCATTAGTATCTGCCTCTATTTATAGGGATCCTCTTATATGCTTTGCCCCTAGTCAGAAGCTTCTTTGAAATGCTGCCTTTGATCAGACCATCTTTGAAATCTCTTTGATGCTAAGTATTGATTCGTAGATAAAATTGTACATTTTGAAAAGTAATTCCGTTTTATGCATACACAAGTTCTTAAAATCGAAGTTTGAATATAAATGATTGATTTAGAGATGGGTATTCGAAGAATCTAAGTAGTTAGAAATAATTTTAACAAACATAGGAGTCAGTTTAACATAAATTTTCCGAGTATGCTTTCATAGTGAACCTAGCTTCAATTAGGACTTTTAAAGGTTGTAATGTGGCCATGGTTCATGGTTTAAGAAAAAAAATATATAAGGATCAAAATTTATTTAGATCACCCCATTCTCCTTGATGTTCTTCAGTCCTAATTTTAATTAATGCAACAAATGCATTTAATCCCCAAAGAAATTTTGAAGTCGCACAGATGATGAGATGTGTAGATAAGATTCAAGAACCAATGAAAAAAGCATTGATAAGATCTAAGCGTTGATGATATCCACACACTTGATAAGATCCAAGCATTGATGAGAGGCCTTGATGATTCTTGAGGTGGCAGTCACAAGATTGGTCTCCAATTTATTCGTTTTTAATCCCTTATTTTGCTTTGGATTTCCTGTCCATCGGGATGCCCTAATTTTTTCCTAACTCAAGTTTTTGATTTCCTTTGACTTAGTGGGCTCTTTTTTTCTCTTCTTGAATTTCTCTTTTTCCTTTTCATTTTGAAAATTTGTGACTGCCATGCTAATTGTTGTAAGTTTCGTCTTTATTGTTTCTTCGATCTTGATTGATGTGCTGAGGAAGAAAGACATCATGGTCTTTGTTTTTATTGATTCGTCAATCTTGGATGATGAACGCAGGGAAGCTGATGTGCTTGAATCTTTTCTTAGATCGTTCTCTCAATGATGTATCGAGGAAAGTTAAATGCTTGAACCTTTGCTTAGATCATTTTGATTCTCCTGGGATTTGAATGTATTGTCGAATTAATTGAAATCTACCTTGCCCCTGGTTAAGATTAAGGTTTTTTTAATAGAAAAATAGAAAGAACTTCAAATTCTGGCTCGGGGGTGGGGGGGGGGGGGGTTGACTACGGATTATCTCCTTATATCTCCAATGTATAGGAAGTGAAACAATACCTTACATCGTCATTTAAGCCTTACTATTAAAAAGCATACACCATCAAAATTCGAGTATTTTGTATTTTCATAATTCTCCATCAAAGTTTGTTAATTTGAAAATGGAAAAGAAAAGTGAAAATGGAAAGTCATTGATTATTTGTGGAATGAATCGATTTCAAAAACATGCATGCTTATTTTATTAGAATTACTTGACCAAAAAGTACAAAGTTTATAAAAAATAACACTTAGCAAGAAAGAAATTACAATTTGAAATGACAAAGGCCTAATGGTCTAGAGATAAGCCTTCTTGTAGATCCAATGAATTTAAGGGATTCTTCTTAGTATTCGACTTTGTCAAAGCAAGGGTGACCATTCGCTAATGAGACCCCTTTTTCAAAAGTCAATTGCTTATTGTTGATTAAATCTTGGACCTTGTGTCTAAAAGACCAACATTTTTCTATAGTATGCCCCAGAGAATTGACATGATACTCGCACCTGGCGTTTGCATCATACTTAGGCGGGAGTGCCCCACTCGGAGGTTTCAGTGACTTCTGCTCTATCAAAGATGCCTTGAGTAAATGCTGTAACAACTGACTGTGTGGTATGGGAAGTGGATCAAATATCCTAGGTGATAGCTTTTGTCTTTTCCTTTTTTTGGGAATATCTCTTCTATTGATAGGGTTGTTGTACTTGCTGTTGAGGCGGGGGAACTTCTCGTGATGGGGGCATCTGCGATACTGAATAGGCTTGCGGCTTGGATGATGAAGGGTTACTTCTATTCCTCAGTAATAATTGCATGATTAAGTTCATCCGAGTCTTCAACTGGTGGACCTCCTTCTTCAACATTTCTTGGCCTTTTTTTAGTTCTTCCATGGCTTCTTGAGACATGCTTTGAGTTTGCTTGCGAGTATCGAGAATCTTGCTAGCTATATCACAGGTTGGATAAGGGTGGAAGTTTTCTATAAGTGGAAGAGATATGAGCTTTATGCAGATGGATGGAGAATGAAAATGTATGAAAATGATTGGGTATGCAATTTTTTTTGTGGCTTTTAGGTGTGCAAAAAAAGTTTCATGGATATGTAATACGATGTAGATGCAATATTAGGGTAGACATAGGGGTACCCTATTCAAGTTTAATGACAAACGCCATGATACGCTATGCTGACTCAGAGATTTAGACATGAAGAAACTCCTTGAGGATTATGGCCAATGAAAGACGACAAGGAGTTCCTACAAGATATGGATTGCGACATAGAAGAAAGCCCTACGGGCTAAAGATAGTAGTGGATGAAGAGATAACCCTTGATGGTTTGCAGATTATAGTGAGATTTGTGAAAGGTATCCTTAGAAGGTAGGTTCTTAGTATTGGCCTACGGATATTCTACCCTCCCCATAAGGTGGTTTCCTTAAGGGTATCATGAATGACACTAGAGGGAAAGGCACAAAGGCCTCCCTTAAGTGGAGTCTGTTTACAGACCGAAACTTTCGTCTCTAGGTCATGAAAGTTCTCATCATGAGATTTTGGTTTAAAGGCCGTACAAAGAGCCAGAGGTGTCATTCAAAAGTCCTACTTCCAAAGAGGATGTCTCTCTAGAGGTATTCCTTTTGCAGAATTCCACCGAGTCTAGGCGAAGTCGTCACATAAACTCATAGGGTTGATGTATCCCCTTGGCTTATTAGACAGACCTTCTTTCTAAGGGTGTTGAGAATAATTTTGAAGAATTTAAATCCCACCACAAACATAATAATATAATGAATAAAAATAAAAATATAAGCAAATAAAGAAATAATTAAATAAGCCAATATATAAAAAACAAAAAACCCTAAAAAATCCTAAAGCCAAAAGATAAGGCTTCTAAACCTAGGGTCGAGTCCCCAACAGAGTCTCCAACTGTTGCAACTGGTTTTAAAATTAGAGTCATCACCCTTAATTTTTATCTTAAGGAAGGGAGTATAAAGGAATAACCTTAAAAGTTAGAGATTCTAGATTGTTGACTTGGTTCTAGACGGAGGGAAGGTGTTAGGAACCCCTCATCTAACTTGTTCACAAGGATATTAGGTTTAGAAGCGCGGTTTTTAAGAAATAGGGTTTTAATGTTTTATTAGGGGAAAAGTGTTTAATTTTAAATAGGGGAACTCGCCACGATTTTGATCGTATGCCTGCGTATCCTCTTAGGAGGAATCAGAGTCCAAATTTGTAGTTCGCGGTGGGTTGGTGTTTTTTTATAGGATTGCATAGAATTACTTTTGAATTATCCTTGAACTTTGCTTGGTTTTGAAAATTGTGTGAGCGTAGACGCAGTTCGTAGTTTGATTCAATGACAATGCTATTTAATCCTTTTTTGAAAATGATCTTGAAGTTTTGATTTAGTAAAAATTAATTTGATGTTGGTTAGTTGTATTAAGATGTATAGCGAGGGAGTCTGATATAGTCTCCTTATGACGTGACCAAATATTTGCCACGTGTCGCTCGCGGATGTAGTAATTTGGTGAGTTGTGCGAGTTTTAATATTTTGATGTTAAATATTAAACTAACTTATATTGTGAAAAATATTTGGATTAATTTAATTTAAAAAAATAGCTTGAATTGTGCATTCTCTTAGATTTGTAATGTTTTTTTGTATTTTAAAAATAATAATATAATTATATTGAAAAAAATAATAGACAAGGGGGTGGGGGGTGTGCGTATGAACATGGGGAGGAAAAAAAACATTGGCCTTTAGGGGTTGGAAATACGGATTAGGGGGTGTGAGGCCCAAAAGGACATGATAACCCAAAAAAGGGATAGAGCAAACAAATGGGCTAGACCCGGGTTGAAGAAACCCGGTCCATCCCCAAACTAAGCAAAAACGGGTCTCCCTAAAGGAAACCCTAAAATTCCCCACGTCACTCTATTGTTTCAAACACACTCTCTTTCTTGCACCGATTCCCCACTGCTTCTTCATGCTCTCTCTTAAAATCAATCAACGGTTTTAAACAAAAACAGATATAACAAAACCTAATGTCCCAACAAACCCCATACTCTAATCGAAACCCTTGCCCAATTTCAATATACTCATGAATTACATGGATTACAAAATATGAAGCTAAAATGGAGAGAAGATATTAAAAAAACGGTACTCTTGTGTTTCATATTCTGGATCTCTTTCTCTTCTTCTCCGATTTTGTGCAGCTGTTCTGTTTCCAGCGAGAAAGCGACAGTTTAGGTCTCCAACAGTGTTGTGGCTGTTGTCAGATACGAGTGGTACGTCACGAGCAGGTGCAGTTGGAGCTTTGTGTTGTGGCGGTCGTGCCGGCAGGCGACAGGGAGGTCGCGACTGTGCGGCAAATGGAGGCGATGCATATGCGTGCTTCGCCATTCTCCGACTCTGTCTCTACTGTTTCAAATCTTTTCCTGTGATAATTTTTTTTGTAAATTTCTCTCTACTTGTAATGGTTTTTTCGTCAATTCTTTTCCTCTTTTTTCCTCCTTCTGTAATATTTTCTCCTCCCTCTGTACTGATTTTCATCCCCCCATAGAAACAAAAATTAAAGAGTACAATTTATTTAAAAGAAACCTAAATATAATTGTAAAGGTAGGGCAAATTTGGGGTATGACACTAGGGAATGATTAATATGAACCCGACAATTCACACACCCACCATAATCTAGGAGGTAGATGATTGAAAAGTGTTTTTATGATTAAGTCTAGGATAACTAGATCAAAGACGAGATCAAAGTTTTTACCGGTTGTGTCTGTTCTCAACCAAGGTAATTGTTTAGCATGAAGAATGCTAGGTTTGAAGATTAAAACTGAAGTTTCGCTAATGATACCGGTTATGTCTGTTCTTAATCAAGGCTTGATAAGCAAATTAAATTGAATGTTTTTTAAAGGTTTGAACTTGAAAAGTTTGAATTTGATAATTGCAAGTGTAATGCCCAGAGGCTGGTGATGACTAGGCCTTAGATATGAATCATAGGTAAGCTGCCTAGTGAAATTTTGATAGCGATACTTTTGACGGTTGTGTTCATTCTCAACTGAGGTAGCTATAGTGATAGAAAGATGATTGGATAGTGCTAGGCTTGGATTTGGATTTGAGTTCGTCTTAGCTGGTAGTCATGCCTTGAGATTTTTCCGCAGTTTTCATGGGCATATGTAATTGAACGTAATGCATGTATACATGTTTGATATTATTATGCTTGATGTATGCATGATGCATGGTATGTATTCTAAATAATGATAATATTATGAATTAAAATGATGCAATGATTGATAAATGCAATTCCCATTTTATTTGAACTGCGAAATCAGTGCCTAAAGCAGGCTACCAACCGAGAATTGGTGATAAAGATTAGCTTCCAAACAGAAATTGGAACATTGCCAGACGAGAACTGGAATTTACACTAATGTCAGTAGGGCTAATGGAATAGTATCAACTTGGTGGCTTGGAAAGGTGGAAGAGATGGCAGGGTTGCTAACATCGGTAAGGTCACCAGGAGACGTTGATCAGGTGATTGGAAAGTGTGAGGCTGCTCACGACTTTAATGGTTGTACGTAAGGCGTCTTGAATGGTTGAATGTAAGGCTGCTTACGATTCAGTTTGACAAAGAATTCTTGTACGACAGACTCACTGGGAGGAATATTCAGAGAGATATTAATGACTTAGCTGGAGATTGTAATTGGATTGAGAATAATGACTCCCCTAGAAATTGAATCAGGATTTTTTACGGGAGGTCCAAAGTCCTGGTTTATGATATGTCATGTATGGAAGTAGATGTAGGCGTTAATGCATAGAATGACTGACCAATGCATGTAATGCGTAACTCGGATATATATATCAATGTATGTTGGACTTTTGAGGTGCCAATCGGGCTTTAAGGGTTAACACCAAGTGAGACTGGGCCCTTTTTTAGATCCATGCTGTCGGAATTCATCAGTCGGATGAGATGATATGTATAGCTTGATTCTAGATCGAAGTAACCTAATGAATGCATGAAAAATGATTTATGCCGACTCATATGCTTTAGGATGATGCAGGTGGTTAAGACGTAGAGAGGTTTCCTATGCAACAAGGTTGCTTGTCACATGATGGTTGAATGTTATGCTATCATGATTTCTCAATAATCGATTTGAACTCGAAGATTGCTGATGTATGAGAAAGATCCACTAGAGACTATGAAGGCACGTATAGAGCTTGCCCCTATGTGGAATATGTTGGGTCTTGGAGGTTATTATCATTGATATGAGCTTGGAAATAATTTTATCATAGTATGAATGACCCCACTATTTTTCACTTTGAAACATTATGCCCTTGACTAATGGGCTCTTGGATAGTTTTCCCTTGATGGACTATATTTTGAACCAATTTCTTTTGAATGAGCCTCGTAGCGGTATGCCCCAACATTTGCACTTCTTGAAAGGTATTCCCCTAATATCCAGAATTTGGAGGAGGTACTCTTGGATGATTTTCCCTTGATGAAATATTTTTGAATCAACTTCTTTTGGTCGAGCCTCGTAGTGGTTTTCCCCAACATTCGAACTTTGAAAGATATACCCCAAATCTCCAGGATATGAAGGAAGTAACTTTGGATCTCACCAATGTGATATGGATTTCCCCAAGTAAAAGTTTGTACTTGAAGTTTCTTGAAGGGTAATTTGGACCTTACATTTTGTAAGATGAACTTGATATGCACTGCCTTAACATTTAAGTCTCGAAGGTTTCCCCCTAATTATTAGGGCCTTGAGGAGCCATTGAAAGAGGAAACTGAGTCCTACCATATTGTGATATGAACTTGATTAAGGAATGCCCCTTCAAAAGGTATGCCTCTTATTGGTGCTTTGAAATGTGATCCAAGCTGATAGAATGATCGCCCCTAGTCAATAGGATCTTCATGTGATATGCCCCTACGATCAAAAATCTTACTTATGATCATATGGTTCTTCTTTAAATGCTTTTTCCCTAGTTAGGAGCTTCTTGGAAAGAATTAATTTTGAATAAAAAAATTTTGAGATCTCCTTGATGCTAAGTATTGATTCGTAGATAAAATTGTATATTTTGAAAAGTAACTCTGCTTGATGCACATGTAAGTTTTGAAATCGAAATTTTCATGGAGAAGAAATGGATGATTAGAGATGGAGATTCTAAGAAGTGAAGTGTTTAGAAATAATTTTAACAAAAACAGGAGTTAGTTTTATATAACTTTTTCCGAGTATGCTTTCATAGTTAACCTTGCTTAAATTAGGAATTTTGAAGGTTGTAACATGGCCATGGTTCGTGGTTTAAGAAATAAAGGATATAAGGCTAAATATTTATTTAGCCCACCTCATTCTCCTTGATATTATCTAATCCTAAGTTCAATTAATCCAACGGATGCATTAAGTATCCAAGAGAAATTGCGTAGTCACGAAGATGATGAGAAGCGTAGATAAAGATCCAAGCACCAATGAAAAGCATTGATAAGATCCAAGCATTGATGAGAAGCTTTGAAGATTTTTGAGGTGGAAGTAATAAGATTGATCTCAAATTTATTTGTTTTCAATACCTTATTTTTTCATGGACCGATTCTTTTGAATTTTGGTCCATCGTTATACTCTAACCTTTGCCTAAGTCAAAAAAATTTTATTTTTGTTTTTGACTTAGCGGGCCCTCTCTTTTTTTGAAATTTTTCTTTTGACATTTTTTCCTCTTGATTCAGGAAGGTCATGACTACCATGTTTTATTTTTGTGAGCTTTATCTTTATTGTTCCCTCGATATTGTATGACGTAGGTGAGGAAGAAGATGTTATGAGCTTATCTTCATTGTCTTCTCAATCTTGGATGATGCATGAGAAGAAGAGGATGTGCTTAACCCTTTTGTGTAGATAGACTGATTATCTTGAGATTAGAATGCATCCATGAATTAATTGAAATCTACCCTGCCCCTGGTTAAGATTAAGGTTTTTTTTAGAAAATAGAAATAACTCCAACTTCTGGATCGAGGGGGTTAACTACAAATTAACTCTTTATTTCTACACTATTTAGAAATTAAAACAATGCCTTACATCGTTAGCTCGATCTTACCTTGAAAGCAAACACCAACATAATTCGGTTAATTTAGTTTACATCATTCTCCCTCAAAGTTTTCTAAAGTGGTGAAATGGAAGATGGAAGTGAACAATTGATATTTATGGAAAGTGATAGAAGAGTGAATACGAACGGATTGATTTCAAAACATGCATGCTAATTTTATTAGTATTACTAATCAAAAGATACAAATTTACACCAAATACAACTTAGTAACTTGGAAGTTACAAATTGAAATTGATAAAGTCTAATGATCCTAGAGATGAGATTTTTTGTTGATCCAATGACTTTAGGATATGCTTCCTAGTTCTTAGACTTTTCAGAGCATGGGGATGACCCTGGACTATTCACGGGCATACCAATTTTGTTGATAGGGAAATTTTTCTTGATGTAGAGGAATCACCAGTAGTAGTGGCATTTGAGGCATTGCGTAGGCCTGTAGTTGCCATGGTGAATGCCTGCCTTTTCTCCATAATAAGATTTGTAGGACCAAGCTCCATTGAATCTCCAATGCTTAATCTCCTTCCATAATTTCATATTTTCTTAAGTTCGTTTGCGGGTACCAATAAATCAGCTAGTATATGGGTAATAGTTGGATAAGGGCAAAGGTGGAAATGCATGAGATGCAAATGTATGAATGCATGGGTATGCAAAAATATTTTTTGGCTTTTAAGGGTATGTAAGAAAGTTTCATGGATATGCGACACAAATGTAGTATGAAGGTAAACATAAGGGTACCCTATACGGGTTTAATGATGAAAATGAGGATACCCTATACTGACACAGACAGACAAGAACTCCTTAAGGATAATGGACTTACACTGACTCATAGATTGAGATAGACAGGAACTCCTTAAGGATTATGGGAAACGAAAAACAAAGAGGAATCCCTACAAGCTAAGGATTGAAACAAAGGGACGGGAATTCCTACAGGCTAAGAATTGTGATAGACCAACGGACGGTTGAGATGAAGGTTGGATTTGAGGGAATAACATGGAAGAGAGCACACAGTGACCGGTCAACAGTCACCGAATCCCATGGCCTGATATAGGCCGCATGGCGTACATCAGCGAGGACATCTTTCGTGGGAAAGTTTCATATGGAGGTCAAGGTCCTAAGGTTTTAAGGACAATGAAATACAAAAGGGTATCCCTGTAGGCCAGGGATTAAGATTTTCAAAATAAAATCCCTACTGGCTAGGGGTCATATCAAAAAGACGAAAGCCCTACGAGTTAAAGATAGTAATGGACGAAAAGATAACCCTTGCGGGTTTAGGGATTGTAGTGGGATGTGAAAGGTATCCTTAGTTGGTAGGTTCCTAGTTTTATCCTATAGATATTTTACCCTCCCCATAAGGTGGTTTCTTTAAGGGTATCATGAATAACACTAGAGGGAAAGGCATACGGGCCTCCCTTAAGTGGAGCCTCTTGGCAGACCGAAAATTTCGTCTCTAGGTAATGAAAGGTCTTATCATGAGATTTTGGGTTAAGGGTTATACAAAGAGTCATGGGTTTAATTCGAAAGTCCTATCCCCCAAGAGGATATCTCTCGGAATGTATTCCTTTCACAAAATTCCACCGACTCTAGGCAAATTCGTCACATAAACTCATAGGGCTGATGTATCCCCTTGGCTAATAGACGAACCTTCTTTCTAAGGGTTTTGAAAAATATTTTTTTAAAAAAATAATAAAATCCCGTCACAAATAAAAAAACAAAATAATTAAATGTAAATAAAAAATAGAAAAACCCTAAAACTCTAAATCCAAAGAAAGGCTTCTAACCCTAGTGTTGAGTCTCCAGCAGAGTCGCTAGCTGTTGTAACCGATTTTAAAATTTAAAGTCGCCACCCTTAATTTTTATCCTAAGGAAGAGAATATAAAGGATAACCCTAATTTGATAAGAGATTCTAAGTTGTTAGACTCATTTTTAGACGGAGAGAGGGTGTTAGGCACCCCTCATCCTTGTTCACAAGGATACTAGGGCTTAGAAATGCAATCTTTAGGAAATATGGTTTTAGTTTTTTATCAGGGGAACTCGCCATGATTTTAGTCGTATGCGTACGTATCCTCTTAGGAGGAATCAGAGTCCTAATTCGTAGTTTGCAGTTGTTAGTTTGTGTTTTTTATGGATTACAGGAATATCTCGAATTAATCCTTGAACCAAGTCTGAGTTTGTGAATTACAGAGTTGTTAGACGAAGCTCGCAGTTAATGAGAAATATCTCCATAATCCTTTTTGAAAATAGATATAAGGTTTGAATTAGGTTAGTGAAAATTGTTAATAACTTAATTGGCTAGATTTTTTTAAATATATTAATATATATAAAAAATCTTTTTAATGCATGAGGAAAAATGATTTTAATGCAATTAAAAAAGATATTTGAATGAGTTGGTAAAAAAGATTTGAATTGGTAAATAAATGAATTTATAATTTATTATAAATATAAATTTTAATTATGAAAAATGTCAATAAATAAAAGAAAATGTAAAAAAAATAATTTTAATTAATTTACGTAGGGTGTGTATTTTTAGTTAGTTAGTAAAAGGCTGGGGGTATGAAGAGTAAGGCCGTAAATTCAAATATTGAACTTGGACCCAAATGCGTGGAGAGGGTGTAGATTAAAAGAGGAGGGTCCAAGCCCATCATTAATCCTAATTCTAATAAATAATTAAATTAGTGACAATAACTAATTAGTATAAATAAATAAATAAATAAATAAATAAGAAACAAAAGAAGGATAGGAGAGACGTACCGCCGCTTGCTTTTGAGTAGCAACACAATTTAATTTACAAAGACCACCAATTATAATAACAACCAATATTATAATACCAACACTTATTATAATAACTACATATATTATAATAAAAACATAAACAACTTATACTAGAAGAACAACCAAACATAGCTTCTCTTTCATCAAAGCAAAAAAAGAGGAAAAAAGAGAGGTGACACCTGACGGGAAGCATTCAGAGAGAGAGGTTGAGTGTGATAGTGTTAGAAAACTCGCCCTCCAATTGTGAGAAAAAATTTAGGTGTTCTGTTCAGAATCCTAAAATAATTATTGACAAGATTGTTGATCACCAAAAGATTGTTGATGGAAACTTTAGAGTTTCTTTGTTGTTGTTCTTCGATGTGAATGACAACAACTTTTAGGAGAACTCTAGTGAGTTGTTGATCTGCAAATGATTGTTGATTCTCCAAATGGTTGTTGATGAAAAATTTAGGGTGAAGAGAGCCATATTTATAGATTTGAAATTAGGTTAAAGACACCCCAAAAAGGAAATAGTCCACACCAAGAAAAGTTCAAATTTTATGATTTTATCTTGGTCAACAAGCTGACCAATCTGAAGTGAGTTATAACACAAATTGACATACCTTGACCAATAAGAAACAATTAATAATATTTTTTGTAATTATTATAATTTTTGCACTCAATTTTGATAAAAAGTGCCTCAAAGCAAATAAATATATTTTTTTTTAAAATACAATAATTATAACTACGAAAATAATATTTAAATAATAAAAAACATGATTTTTGTGATTTTGAAAATAATTAGAAAACAGAAATAGTTAGTAACAAAAAATATCCAAAATGCACCAAGTGAGACTGATCTATTTTTGACATGATTTTAAAGATTAGAAAGTGATTGAAACTTGATCCATAACTTGGTGAACAAGATTATGGATCTAACCTTGCTTATGACTATTCAAAATATTGAGATTGATTTGAAAATTTTTTTTTCTTCAAATTTAACTATTAAATGCATAAAAAAAATATTTAAAAAATAAAAAATAAATTTAAAATAGCCTTAAAATAGAAAACAAAATTAATAATAAAATAATCTAAAAATGACATTTTTATCCTTTTTAAATAAAAAACACAAAAGAACAATAAAATATAAAAGGTAGCGCAATGAAAATCGAACATGCAACCTTTTACTCAATAATCTTACCAATGCTCCCTTACCAACTGTTCTATCTTAATTATTTGAAATAAAAGTAGAATTTAAAATTTAAAAGGATGGTATAATATTTGCTATTTTAAAATAAATATATAAATAATTTCAAAATAAACTATTATATAACTTTTAAATAAGTAAAACTAAATAAATCAACGTTGGAAAAAAAACTAAGCATTGATACAAAGTGAACAAAGATGATAAATAAATAAATTTATTGTTTTTTAAATAATAGCTTTATTTATTATATCAAAGAGACATTTTAAATTTCTAGACCTAATGACTTTTAAATGACTAGATATTCGGCTATAGATAACGAGAAAAATAGGCAGGCAAATTTGGGGTATGACAATATGGGTAGAGGGTTTCCATTCAAATATAAGGGAAATTTGGGATGACCGTCAGCGGCATAGAGGACCCGGGGACACCTCGGGCCGCAACGAATACGTAGGAACTGGTCTTTAAAACCCTTATAATTCGTGGTGTAAGCTTGAAGGAAGCTCCTACGAGGAACGCCACTGATGGCAACCCAACTCCCAGATTCTACATTCTTGACTTCAAAATAAGAAAAAAAACAGACCAATGGGAGGGGTCACATCCAACACTTCACAAATCATTTCAAAAGCCTTGATAAAGCCCCAACTGTTAGGGCGAAGTTGAGAAGGGGCTACGTTCACTGTCCTCAGCACATCCACTTCGAAATTAGTGAAAGGAATACAAATAAACATGTCTTCCAACACTGCGACGTAGAAATAAAACCACTCGTTTTGTACTCCCTTTGGTCGGGACATACATACCCGTTTTCCACGGATACATTCCTCCAAAACCACACCGTCCTCATTCCCAGTCAAGGACACCTTTCATAGAGAACGAAGCTTCACTATCTCTACCTCATTCAAGGAGCTTTGATCATAACCCATCACCTCCTCACTAAAAGAGCTGGAAATTTCCATTAGGACCTCCACAGAATCTGAAGAATCGGGGTCAGAATCACTTTCAGAAGTAAAAACTTCACTATAAACTTTATTCATGGCCCGTGCGTACCTATCTACACCTAAAGAAACTCTCCTCTCTTGCATGCATCCCTCCCATAAGACTCTCCGCTCCTCACCACTGGTGCGTTTTTTATTTCCAAAGTCATCACACTCTCTGATGACAACCATCCCTAATGAAATAAAATATGCAGAAAAATAAGATAAAAGGGAGAGAAGAAATATCTGGTAACTATGGTCGATTGAAAGATTTTGGAAGAAACATACGAGAAAGCCTATAAAGGGAAGTGGGAAAGCCCTTCGGAAACCGAAAAAGAAAGGTTTTTATAAAAGGAAAGTTATGGGAAATGAAACGTTCAAAGAAGAGGAAGTGTGTATAAACATTCAAATTTGGCCTCAGCAGTTATTGCGCCTAGAGGACTAGGGGTCTGTTAAGAAAATTAGGGCATGGGCAACATGCACGCTGAGGTATCATCGGCCAATTTCGGGGGATCAACCCGCAACATAGATCCATTTCTATGTTGACAGACCATAAAGCTTCAGATAAAATCCATATGCTCGTGGGGCTTATGTTCATACATAGATCTATTGACCGAGCTAGATGGGGAAAAAGACAAGGTGTGGTTGCTAGGTCAAGGAAAGCATGTAGGCAACCATCCAGTTACCAAGCCAGATTGAATCCACCAAGCCTAAACTGGGTTGTATGATCAGAGGATCATGTCATCGGACGTGTGAGAAGATGAAAAGGTGACAGTCGGGCTCATACCTCGAATCTAGAGGTCACCCCGTGTTCGACCTTAATGGAACCGTTATGCAATGGCCAACCCATTAAGGGCGTAACCACTCATCATTATACGGCGGCACACGTTATGATAATAGCCATCATTGGCGAAGACAGGCGTTACTTGCCTTATAGACTACCCAATTACATAATATGGAAAGTCACATCAGTTACAAGCAATGATCATTCTATAAATAGGGCTCGCGACTGAGGGGTAAGCAAGACGCATCGCTTGGAGCTCACGCACACTTGTGTAAGCCTCCGGATCCATTAACATAATATACAAAGCAACTCTCCTAATTAGAGACCTTCCCTGAAGCCCTTTACTTCTTAGGGAAGTCTTCCTTGGTGTTCAGCAAGAACATATACTAAGGAAATCAAGTTTAATGCTATTTCAGGTCCTAATGTTATCCAGCGTCCTATGCCACCACATGGAGGCCCATGTGTTAATGATATCATTGATGAGGGTGAAATTCTGAACTTCGTCATGGATGTAGATTTGGTAACTACCTCTTTTCTATTTGTTAAAATATCTTTGGTTGATAATGGTATTTTTCCGGGTTATGGTCCTGACTGCTTCAAGTGTGTAGAACAACCAAAAGGTTGCATTGATTTGAAATCTCGTATTCAAGATTTGATTAATAATGGTTCTTTACAGGTCGACATACCTCAGAGATACAAAAAGGTTACCGAGGAAGACATTACAATGATTTCTATTCCCTACAATCGGAGAAGTATTCCTTCCCCTTCCAAGATGATTCCTCTAATGATCACTTTGCCTAGTCCGATACCTTATACAAGTGAAAAAGTTGTCCCATGGCATTATGGTGCTAATGTCTATTATCATGGGGTAAGAAAAGTGGAAAGTAGTTTACAGGAAAAGCGTATTGAAGATGACAGTGAAAATGTTGATAATTTTTCTGGTGTTGATCGTATGACACGAAGTGGAAGGGTGTTTTGTCCTCCGAATATACAAGAAGACATTGATGCCTTGGCTAGGACCAAGGGAAAAAAAGTGATGATTGGTAACCAGAAACCTATGCAGGCTAGTGTGCATTGACTAACTGTTGTGCCTGGGACTTCTTCAGCTCCCGATGACGAGGTTGAAGAGTTAATGAGAATCATAAGAAAGAGTGATTACAACATCATAGAACAAGTTCACCATACGCCCTCTAAGATGTCTATTTTATCTTTGTTGATATATTCTGAAGCTCATCAGAATGCTCTGATGAAGCTATTAAAAAATTATTTTGTGCCACAGTAAATAACAGTTGGAAAATTTGAAACAGTTTTTGCTAATATATCTGCCGGGAATTGTTTGGGCTTACTGACTTTGATCTCCCTCCTGAGAGACGCAACCGTAACAAAGCATTGCATATTTCCATGGAGTGCAAAGGAATAACTTTATCACGTGTGTTGGTGGACACCGGGTCTTCGTTGAATGTATTTCCAAAGTCTGTGCTAATGAAGATTGATTACTGTGGTTTGGAATTACGTCCTAGTGATTTGGTGGTGAAATCTTTTGATGGATCCAAGTGTTCGATATTTGGTGAAGTGGACTTTCTTATCAAGGTTGGTCCTCTTATTTTTACTGCTACTTTTTATGTAATGGAAATTCAGCTGATATACTGTTGCTTGTTAGGGCGTCCATGGATTCACAAAGCAGTTGCAATTACCTCTACCCTTCACCGGAAGCTCAAGTATCCTCTAGATGGTGATACAATCACTATTTATGGTGAAAAAGAGTACATTGTGAGTCATCTGACTTCATTACGTTATGTAGAAGTTGAAGGAGAAGTCCATGAAACTCCTTTCGAAGCTTTCGAGGATGCTCAAGCATTAGTAAAGGCTGGTCACCCCGAAGGTTGGGGTTAGGTTGTGAATATCATTCCTAAATTCAACAAGTTCGGCTTGGGTTTTAATCCCGAGAAGCAAAGTGCAGATCCCAAAGCTTCAAGTTTTTCTACTCCAGTAAAGTTATCCAATTCTGTTTTTTCCTAAGATGGATGCACCAATGCAAATGGTGGTGATGAAGACTGTGTCTACACATGGATGATTGGATCAGCCCAAGTGTTCCAGGCCAAGAGTTGAACAACTAGACTTCCATGGATACCATCCAAGTTAGAACTATTGAGGAGTAATTTTCTTGTTTTCTTTTATCATGTCATAATTCCTACACTCTGTCCAAAGCATAGTGGATCATTGTGTATGGGCATCATGTTTGCTTTTTCAAAATTTTATCATTAAATAAAGGACGTTTTTGCATTTAAATATTGTGTTCCTTTTCTTTCTGTTTTTATTTTTCCTTTAAAATGGCAATGTTTTCTTTTTCCACACACTATCACTAAAATATAAAAATATCACTCATGCAGATGCACATCCACCCCTGATTTTATTAATAACAATTATGCTATCACTCACTATGACTTTGATAATATGATATACCAAGCCAAATAAGAAGTTGATGAAGATTGTGAATTCCCAGAAGAGTTGGCAAGGTTATTAGAGCAAGAGGAAAAGTTCATCCAACCGCACCAAGAATATTTGGAAATGATCAACTTGGGCACCAAGGAGGCAAAGAAAGAGGTCTGAATAAGGGCTAATTTAGAGGAAAGTGTGAAGGCAATACTGATTGAAATGCTCCATGAGTATGTTGATATCTTTGCCTGGTCCTATGAGACATGCATGGTCTGGACACTAATATTGTCGTACACAAGTTATCTCTTCAAGAAGACTGTCCTCCGATCAAACAGAAGCTTTGAAGAACTCATCCTGAGATGTATAGGAATATTAAATAAGAGGTTCAAAATCAGTTGGATGCATGTTTCTTGAAAGTTATCTCTTATCCACCATGGATTGAGAATATCGTGACGGTACCAAAGAAAGATGGTAAGGTCAGAATGTGTGTTGATAATAGGGACTTCAACAGAGCAAGCCCTAAAGATGATTTCCCGCTTCCCCAAATTGATATTTTGGTGGATAATACTGCTCAATCAAAAGTGTTTTCCTTCATGGATGGCTTCTCTAGTTACAATCAGATAAACATGGCACCATAAGACATGGAAAAGACAAGTTTTATTACGCCGTGGGGAACCTTATGCTATAAAGTGATGCCCTTTGGTCTAAAATATGCTGGGGCAACATATATACATGTTATGGTCACTCTCTTTCATGGCATGATGCATAAAGAGATTGAAGTTTATATCGATGATATGATTGCCAAATCTCTTACAGAAGTTGTTTAAAAGACCGAGGAAATTCAGACCGAGGTTGAATCCAAACAAGTGCACCTTTAGGGTGAGATCCATAAATCTGTTAGGCTTTATCGTAAGTGAAAGAGGTATTGAGGTTGATCCTGCTAAGGTAAAAGTGTTGTACCCCAATTTTCTCCCCTAAGATTCATCTATCCTCTCATATCAATTCAACCATATCAAGATCACAATTGGGTTTGGTTCTTCTCCCTATCTTTAGGTTTGCTCATGAGGAATCACCAAGCACCATGATTTGTATATTATGGAAATATTTGATTTGTGTTGATTAACTTTCAACTAACAAATACAATGAATGTTTAATCTAATTGATGATCCTATAGATGAAGGCACAGCACATCTCATCAGGTGATTCATAGGTGCATGAGTTTATGTCCATGCTTTCTTCAATAAAGCTTCATTTAGATTCAAGCTTCATCATTGAGAGTACTTCAAATAAACATCATATTGAGGTCTACTATGAATCATCATACCTCAATTTTTCAGAGAAAGTCAAAGGATGCAAAGTTTGATTAGAGAGGTTTTACTTCATTGGACAAGTTCTTGATTCATTGATCACAAGTGCATAATTCCATCAATTCTTAATATTTGGAAGTGGTTATGGTTACTATGGTTTCTCATTATCATCTTAAACAACTTATATTCACATGACAAAAGTATTTGTGCAAGAAAGTTTGTCAAAATTGAAAGGGGTTTCCAAGGCATTTTGTTGCTCTAGGAGCTAGGGTTTTGATTTTATAGGGGTTATATCATGCTCATATTTTGGTATTTTTGAGTGATTCCAAAGAAATTCTTCTCTTTAAATGGTTATAAACTAATCACTTCAAGAGTTTTAAGAAAATATTGTGTTGAAGACGCCTAATGATGAAGAAAGATTACAAGTCCCCTAAATAGGCCATCAAATTCCCTTATGTGACTTCAAAAGATCATAACTTTATCAATTTTTATCTCCTTGAGCCCATTATTTTTTCCACAATGATCTTAAGAATGTGAACTTCTACTCTTATTTTATATGCAAAGCTTGAAAATGAGTGGAAGATGCCCTAAGAACTCTAAAGATTATAGGTCACCTCATGAATTTTCACCAATTTTACAAGGCCATAACTTTTTCAATACTTGGTATTTCTAAGTGATTCAAGTTGCATAATGCTATTTAGGAAGACTACTTTAAGCTATCATGATTGATGAAAGATCAATTTTGGAGGAAAGCCTTGGTTGAACTCAAAACATTATAGGTCACTTTTGAAAAAAAACTTAGAATTTTTCAAAGTACAAAAGTCAGTATGTTTTCTCAACTTTGACTAATCACAACTTTTAGCTCAAGCATCCAATTGATCTCACTCTTTTCACATTGTAAAGTTTGTGACCTTATCTTTCAAATGCTTCAAGAATCATGCCCTAAGGTTTCCTAAATTATGCACACCATGAGTTCAAAAACAGTGACTTGAAATTGATTTTTTCATCCAAGTCAGAATTTGAAATGCATAATTCAGCTTCTAATCACTAAATTGTTGTACTTTTTTACTTCTAATCATGTTTAACAATCTTCTAGAAGTGATTAGCACCTTGAAATACAAGTTTTGGCTGAGTTTTGAGCAAAATATGAGTCACACTGTTCATGCTTGCAACTTCACACGAATTCCCTCCAAACTTCATCATTCCACACGCTTGAGCATCCCATTTGCTTCCCTATAAATAGAGGGATATATCTCACTCATTTTCTCAAGCTTGAACAACCAAAATCACTCTGCCAAACTCTGCATAACTCACTTTTCTGAACTTTCAAATTCCTATTTTCTCCATGTTTCAATCCAATTTCTTCATTGATCCTTCATCCTTGAACTTCCCTGAAGATAACAGAAGAAGAATCAAGCCTTGAGGTGTCCTAAATCGTGCAAACCAAGTCCAGTTTCAGAATAATTTTCAGCTACTTCCTTCAGGTAGAATTCTCAATCAAATTGAACCAAATAAAGCCCTATTCTACTCTTTTCATCCTTCTGATTCTCACACTTCTTACAGTTTGCATTTTCGTTTAAAACTGAGAGAGATACTTGTAATTTTCGTGTTAGCTATTTTTTTCCTGGTTTTCTTCAAATTCAGCCTTGTACAGTTTATATAAATTTGGCACGAAGGTACCATTAGAATCATCTTGAAGAGATGAAGCTAATGGTACCGGTCTGGTGCTCCAATTTTATAGCATGAGGAACCTCAATTTAGGGCGTCTGAAGGTTGAAGACGACCTACGCGTCGTGCTTCAGCCAATGATAGCGTGACATGTGATTTTTTGAATTCTATCCAATGCATCTGTTTTACCATGCACACATCATAGGAACCCTTGAATCTGATTACTTTCGTTAGCCAGACTTCATCGAACGTGCCATATTTTAAGTTGTTTTAATTTAATAAAGATAGATTCAGTGTGAAATCCAATAAAGTCCATGACATGCACATCGCGCCAGATCCATTGGATCTGTTTACTAATGTGTTTTGACAATGATCAGATGACCCATATTTTTTTGGTTTGTTATTATATTTTCTGATTTTTATTTTAATTGATTTAAATTTCAAAATATCATAGAAAATTCATTTTTGATTCAAAAATTATGAAAAAATTCACAAAAATATTTTCAAATATTCTCTTTTTGATTTTTATTTTTTCATGATTTTATTTTCAGATTTGATATTTTTTTATGATTTTTCCTTTATTTTGACTTGTTTCTATTTATTTAAAATACTTTTTGATATTTTTTAAATTCTAAATTTTTTTATAAAAAATCATTTTCCTCATTTCTGACCTTTCTGAAAATTTTCTATAATTTTATTTTGATTTTTTTATTTTTGGTCTTTTCTTTTTACATATTTGAGTAATTTTAATTAGTTTAAAAACACTTTTCAGTTTTAAAAAATTACCAAAAATTTTATAAAAAATATTTGAGATTATTTCTGACTTTTCTATGGTTTCTTCTAATTTTTCTTTGACACTTTGAATATAGTTTGCTATTTTCCCTTTTATCTTCATTTTAAAAAAACAATTTAAAAATAATTTTTTCTTTTTATTTTATTCAATAAATGCAATTTTTTTTAAATATATTCTGACTATGTGATTGTTGATTATAAACTTCATTAATATAATTAGATCTTGGGTATTGAGTTTAACTCCACCAAAATGGATGGATGCTTTTAATGATAGTTTGATCAAACTTTTTGATTCAAAAATATCCCCTCCCTCTTCATCTTATCCCCTTCTCTTTTGTGTTGCATGTTGTTAGAATATGATCTATATATCATCTCTCCAAACATATGACACATAGATTGCTATTGACCGACCTCAAAATAGGTGCGACTTCTATATAAGTACACTTACGATTGCTTATTATAACGCTAAATTTTGTCCCGATTCAAGAAATGATCATTCGTGGCCCATACTTATGTTTGCAAGCCCAAGTATGTTTAATTTGAAAACTTTGATCCAATAACCTTATGTCTTTTCATTTTTCTGAATTGAACTTTCATTTCTTTTTGAAGATACTTAATAACCAACTTGAACAATACAAAACGTTAAGGTTACTTGGACTATTTGGTTACTATCCTTGGCATGATGGAGTTATGGACTTATTGGACTTAGGATTAGAGACCTTGACTACCTTGAGACGTTGTGACTTCTATTGTTAATTTGTCTAGAGTTCTTGGGGTTTTCCCTGAGACATTGGGTTGCTTGTTCTCTTTGTGTACATGTTATTCTGATTATATGCTTTGTCTATGATTGGGAATTCATCTGTATACAATCGTTTCTCTACCCAATTTTTGTGAAGACTTAATGCATTTGAAGCTTGGTTTTATTAAGATGTTTATTATCCTTGCTTGTTTAGTTTCAATCCAAAGGATGGGAATTCTACATTGACTCATTGTGTCAAGTGTTGGCTCCTTGTTGGTTAGACGGTTCTCTTTTCCATAACTTTTACCTTATGCTTTAGGATAGTCCCTTCATCTCTTCCCATCTTTTTTAATTTCAAAAATCTTATCTCTCTTTTCAAAACTATTCTTGTTTTCTAAACTTGAACCGCTTTCACAATAAACTTGGACTTGGGTCCAAGCATTTTCAAAAATACTTTCTTAATCAAACTTAAAACAATTTAACAATACTTTGATCTTTTTATGAGAAGACTAAAAGTCAATCAATCTCATTCAAAACATTTTGCCACTTTGGCTTTTTACCTTAAAATTTTTCTCAAAAGATAGACTCTTGTCAATCCTTGTAGTGATGCCAGCTACTATACTTCTATGATATGTAGTGAAGTGAGAAATTTTCCCCTTGGGTGTTGAGCGAGGCTTTGTTGATTTTAAAATCCAAGCTATATCCTCCACTTTGAGATGACGCAAATTCTCCTTTCTCATAATTGTGGGTAGTAAGTATGTTCTTCCACTCGGATAAGACGATGATGTCCCGTCTCTTAAAATTAACCAACACACTTGTATTTTAAATTTTTTAAATGTGAACGATGAGTACCATGATCCCCTATAGCGCGGAAGGTGGTACATAGGCACTAAAGATTCGCAACCGCAGTGGCTGCAGAAATTGTAAAAAATACTTCTTTTCCCATCTCCACTATCTATTTTTTATACAACATTTATAGCCAAAATACACAAATTTTTAAAGAGGTTCCTGCGGAGTACTGTTGATGTTTAGGGTGCTAATATCTTCCCTTTGCATAACCAACCCCCAAACTTAGATTCTCTCCCCCTCTTTTTGGGTTGTTCTCTCTTTTACCATTCCTTTGGAAACAATAAAGCGTGGTGATGATTTTTATTTGATCTATGCGAGTCAAGTCAGTCCAATGGCTTAGTCTCAACATTTCTATCGCTACAGAAAAAATAGTGACTTCACTGGGGAAAGATTGACCAATTGTTGGTCCATCCCTAAGTGGGTTGAACTTATCTTTGTTTATTTGTGTATGTTCTATTATTGTTTATATGTTATATGTGTATATATGTTTGTCTGGATTTTCCTAGTTTTCAGGGTGCTTGGTGATTTCTCATAAGTCCTATACCCGGACTTGGGAAAACTTAAGATAGGACGGACGGTATAGTCATGTTAACTTTGAGGGAGTAATCCCAAAAAAGGATACATGAGACCCCCCACTTAGTGGGGGTCCCTTTGACTGTAGTGTTGTTTACCGAGTAATCAAGAAGACGTGCTGCTTTCGACCTGGGAGCCTGTTGAAACTGAGGACCGTAGAACATTTAACCTATCTTGGCCTTTTAGGTGTAGTGCATAAACTATGACGGAGTAATCCGGAAATAGTTGTCACACGATACTACACTTAAACGAGTTTTTCCTTAGAATATTATTAATTACCGAGTCAACCGGGACATTGCTAATATCCGAAGGAAGGATGTAGACTCTGGGAACCTCTTAGAACCTTGTTTGGAAGGTGATAAACTTTTAGAGCATACCTTTTGGGTAGTACCTTTGACCTCATGCTCGTGACGTCGAACCTATGAACCCCCCATGTTTGTGATCTTGTGTGTCATTGTTACATCATGCATTCATGCACCCATGAGCATCCCTTAAAACATTTTGGTTCAAGGGACTTAAAGTTGACCCTTTGCGAGTATCTTAGGTACTATTGAGATATAGATGATTTGACGAGTCTAATTCCCGAGATTGAGAGTTCTATAGATTTTTAGAAGAAGTATGGATCCATCGTGTCTCTCATGAAGCTCAGAATGAAGGAGGGTATTCTCTCGACTTTGGTCCAGTTCTATGATCCGATGCATCGATGTTTCATTTTCCCTGATTTTCAGTTGATGCATACATTGGAGGAGTATTCTTATCTACTGGGTTTACCTATTACCAATCATGTTCCTTTCACCGGTTTGGAGGGGGGGCCAAAGTTTCATGAGATTGCTGATATGGTTCATTTGGGGAAGTCTGAGATTAAGGCCCACATAACTACCAAAGAAGGAATTAGAGGATTACCTACTCAGTTTTTATTGGAGAAAGATTTCTACTTTGCTAGGATGAAGAGTACAATTGCTTTTGAGGCCATCTTTGCTCTGCTTGCTTATGGGTTGTTCTTATTTTCGAACTTCGATGACTTTGTATATATCAATACCATTAGGATCTTTTTTATTGGAAACCCATTCCCTATGTTATCAGAAGATGCCTATTACTGCAATCATCTTTGGGATTCTTATCATGGAGGGACTATCATCTGTTGCACGCCTTTGTTGTATCAGTGGTTTATTTCTCACTTACCTCGGTCCGATACTTTTTGGGATATCAAGAAGGAACCTCGTTGGGAACTGAAGATTATGGCCCTCACTCATTCAGATATTGTTTGGTATCATCAAGCTTAATATGGTGTGGATATTGTTGATAGTTGTAGTAGTTTTCCCAATGTACCCCTTCTTGGTACAAAGGGAGGAATTAACTACAATCCCGTTCTTGCACGATGTTAGCTTGGGTATCCGATGAGAGATAAGCCAAATAGTATTCATCTGAGTGGTTTCTTTCTTAAAGAGGGAGGGGATCATAAGAAAGCTAAGGAGGAAATTGTAAAGGTGTGGCGCCATATTCACAGGAAGGGTAGAAAGGACTTGGGACCTAGAGGAGCTGTTTCTTTAGAGCCTTATCTCCGGTGGGTACAAGTAAGGTCAATTCAGTTGAAGATGCCATATTCCCATGAGGAACCTTTACCTGATATGTTTGTGAAGACCACTCCTTCCCTTTTATATGATGTGGAAGAGCTTTAACTTGCCTTAGTTAGGATGCAGCAGGAGAAAGAGGCCTAGAAGAACAAGTATCAGACTTTAGATATGTCCTACCGAGTAGACTTGAAGGAGAAGGATGAACTAATTGAGATTCTTGAGAGTCGTGATGTAGAGATGATTGAGAAGAAAGGGGATTTATTTTCCTTTAGAGCTCGATCAAAACTTAGTCATCACTTCCAGACTCTGGTGATTGGAAAGAGGTTGCCGATAGGTATGCATAAGAGAACAAGCAGTTGAAGACTCAAATTGCAAGACTCACGGGAAAGCGTCAGTGTGTGGAGGGATCTTCATCAGCTTTGCCTTCTTAGGATTTTATATTCTATATTTTCTTGTACTTGGGATTGTTGAAACTTGTACTAAAAATTTGTAATCCATTTTGAAGTTATTATAATGAGATTTTTAGTATTTCAAAATGTGTTAGTACTTTAATATTTGCAAAATTGTCTAAAAATATTTGAGTCCCTTGAAATATAAATAATAATCAAATAAATCATGTGCATTTCACATCATGCATCATCTTGTACATATTTCTTGCATTTCTGATCATATCCAAGTGTCTCGCTATGTTTCTCTGACTTTGTTCAGCAAGCTGTCTCATCGGTACAATACTCAGGCTAATTCTAGGAAGAAAATGGAGAATCTTGAACAAGAGAATCGTGAGCTGTGCGAAGAAGTTACTTCCTTGAAGGTCGGTATGGCCAATCTGACTACTTTGATGGAATCATTTGTGGCTGCTCAAAATCAACCACCACTTGCTCAGCCTCAACAACCAACGGTTGCTTCCGAAGGTCCATCAACTCCCGTCTTTGTTACTCCAATTACTATTTCTCATAATCGTATGCCTCAGGGTTATCCGTGGGGAATGCCCGAAAATTTCATGCTAGAAGGGTATAATCTTGATGCACCAGCCGCTCCAGTTGTTCAAGCTGCTTCTACTCCCGTACCTCCTGTGGTGCATGTTATTCCTGCTGCTAGAAATGAGATCCACTATGCTGCACCTCCTTCGTTGAATGCTCTTCCATTTCTTAATGATGAAATTTATTGACCTGTTCCTCCACCAAGTGAAAGTGTGAGTTTCTATGACCTATTAGATGATTTTCAGGATCAGTTTAATGAGATGCAAAAGGAAATGAATGCCCTTCAAGGAAAAGAATTGTTTGGACAGAACGTCAGTGAACTCTGCCTAGCTCCCAACATAAAGGTGCCAACAAAGTTTAAAGTGCCAGAATTTGAGAAGTACAAGGGAAACTCTTGCCCTCGTGAGCACCGGGTGATGTATATCAGAAAGATGTCTACCCATACTAATGATCAGCGTTTGCTCATTCATTTCTTCCAAGATAGTTTAACTGGTACTGCTCTGAAGTGGTATATGAGTCTGGACAGTAGTAGTATCCGTACATTCAATGATCTGGGAGAAGCCTTCATCGAACAGTATAAGTAAAATATGTTCATGGCACCTGACCGTGACCAGTTAAGGGCAATGGCTCATAGAAACAAGGAGTCGTTCAAAGAATATGCGTAGAGATGGTGCGAGATAGCTGCCAGGTGGTGCCACCTATATGAGAATAAGATATTACCAAGGTTTTCCTGAAAACCCATCGATCATTTTATTATGAAAAGATGGTCTCCAGTGCGCCGAGTGATTTTACCGAAATGGTAAGCATGGGTGTTAGACTAGAAGAAGATGTCATAGAGGGATGCTTGACAAAAGATAAAGGGACGAAGAAGTCATCATACGAGTTCTCTCGAAAGAAAGTGAAACGAATGCTGTTATTGGAGAAAGGAAGATTAGACCAACTAGAAGCCATCGACGGTACCAACAACAGGTTGCTTCTGTGACTCCGGTTGTCAATGTAGCTCCAACTACTGTTGCCTATCAAAGACCGTCTCCTCAAGGAAACCAAGGGCAGATTCATAAGAGAGATGCATTTGACTCTATTCTAATGATCTATGTAGAGTTGCTTCCGGCTCTGATTCAGAAGAAGTTGGTTCAGACCAGGCCGTCCCCTGCTATACCATCACCTTTGCCTTGGTATTATAAGGAAGACCAGACGTGTGCTTTTCATCAGGGAGAACCAGGGCACAATATTGAGAACTATTATCCTTTGAAATCTGAAGTACAAAAGATGGTGATATCTGGCCTCCTATCCTTTAAAGATGTTGGCCTTAACGTCAAAGATAATCCTTTGCCAAAGCATGGAGGAGCAAATGTTGTAAACATGGTTGCTGGTTGTCCATGAGACTTTCGAATTTTTGATATCAACCTGGTTAGAGAAGATTTGGTAAAGATGCATGTTGACCTCTGTGAGTTCAGTTACTATACACATGACCATGCTGGTTGTAGTATTTGCAGTACAGATATCCAAGGATATGATAAGATAAAAGCTGATCTTCAGGAAATGATGGACGAGGGCCTCATTCATATAATCAAGCCTAGGGAAGAGTACAAAGAATATGTGAATATGGTCTTTGGATGTCCCAGTGAGTTCCGGATATTTGACGTGAAGTATATGAATGATGATTTGGTGCAGTTGCGCGCTACCTTCTGTCACATGGATGGTCAAGAAGAACACCATTATGGGTCTTGCCAGATTTGCTGCAGAGATTCTCGAGGTTGTTCCATTATGAGAAGGGGTGTTCAGTTGTTGTTGGATAATGGTACTATTATAGTCTCATGCCATAAAGATGATTATCATGTGATTAACATGATTGAAAATTGCTCGACCGAGATTGTGTCAGATGATGAGTATGCTTCTGCAGATGAATTCTTTTCCTCAGATGAAGACGTGTTCTCCAACAATGATTCTGTAATGTCTAAGTATTCTGATGAGGGGGTGAATGTTATTGTGCCTTGTTTTGGTGTTCCTGCCTCTATAGAGATTGAATATCATAGCAAGCCAATTGTTTCTCTAGTGGTAATTTTCTTGTTGGGTCCCGTTCCTTACGAATCAGACAAAGACATACCATATAAATACAATACTACAATTCTAGAGGATTATGTGGAAGTTCCCATCCAACCTTTGTCTGATGTTCTTGCTGAAGCCAGCCGAGTGACCCGCAGTGGCCATGTTTTTGCACCTGTCACTCGAGGGAGTGTTAATGTCGATAAGAAAGTTGCTAAAAGTATTGAACCTAAGAAAACAATGGGGGAATCTAGTGGTACTACTCTGGAAAAAGATATGGACGATATATTGAAGATTATCAAGATGAGCGACTACAAGATCGTAGATCAATTGTTGTAGTCTCCATCAAAGATATCAATTCTAGCCTTGCTAATGAATTCTTCTGCCCACAGGTAATATTTGATGGGAGCATTGGATTAAGCTTTCATGGAAAGTGATATGCCTTTGGACCAATTCAACAATGTCGTAGGGAATATTACATCCTGTAATAACCTGAGTTTCTATGATGATGAATTGCCCGATGAAGGAAGGAATCATAACTTAGATCTCCATATCTCTATGAATTGTAAGAATGATTCTTTGTCCAATGTGCTTATTGACAATAGGTACACTTTAAATGTCATACTGAGGAGCACACTCATGAAGCTGAAGTACCAGGGAACTCCCATGCGCCCGGGTGGCATAATTATGAAAGCTTTTGATGGATCGAGGAAGTCTATCATCTGGGAAGTAGATTTGCCTATTCATATAGGCCTTCACTTATTTCAGATTACTTTCCAAGTTATGGATATTGTGCCCGCTTAAATCTGTTTACTGGGACGATCATGGATACATGAGGCAGGGGTTGTTACTTCAACTTTGCACCAGAAGCTGAAGTTTGTGCGTGAAGGAAAGGTGGTCATCATAAATGGAGAACATACATTGTTAATATCTCATTTATCCTCTTTCAGTGTTATGGAAGTAGATGAAGCTGTTGTTGGAACTCAGTTCCAAGTTTTATCCATTGATAATGTAAGATAAAATGAGAATTTTATAGCTTCATTTATGGATGATCAGCAGGTAGTGCGTAATGGCCCTAGTAAAGTATTAGGGAAAATTAGGGACCCACCTGTGAATAAGAATAGAGCTGGTTTTGGATTCTCTATTAAAAATGGTAAAGCTGAGAATATGAAACTGAAGTCCGCTTTGGGAAAATATCAAGATATCTTTCATAGCAGAGGTTATCTTCATCCAACTGTTCTTAGGATCAATGCTATTCTGGAAGGCGAAGCAGAGCAAGAGATGCTGAACTACATGACGCAAGGAGTCAGAGTCCAAAATTGGATCACTATTTATGTTCCTTCTTGCATTCATATTTCAAAGTAATTTGTTTTTGTTAATCTTTTCAAAAATCTTTCACTCTGCCCAAGGTGAAAGTATTGATATTGTATGGGCATATATGTTCGCTTTGATCTTTAAAATCAATAATAGAATTGATTCCCAAATTATGTCTTTATTTTCTGCTTTTTCTTGGAAAATGGTAATCAGAAAAAAAACCTTTCAAAATAAATAATAACTGTAATTAAATCTGAATGATCACTTGTTATATGTGTCAGTTTCTAAAATCAATCATAAATCATATGTGCAGATTAATTAAAAAACCCGTTGAGTACAATGACCTTGCACCCTCTCCCAACTTTAAATATCCGGCGTATGTGGAAGAAGAAGAAGAATATGATGAAATCCCAAAAGAGGTTTCACGGTTTCTTGAGTGCGAGGAAAGTACCATTCAGCCGTATAAAGAGCCGTTGGAGACAGTTAATTTGGGTACAGAGGAAGATCCAAGAGAAGTCAAGATTGGAGCATTACTGCATCCCAACGTAAAGAGCAGGTTGATTGAATTGTTGAAAGAGTATATGGATACATTTGCTTGTACATACCAAGACATGCCTAGTTTGGATACTGATATTGTGGAACATCATTTGCCACTAAAGCCAGAATGCCCGCCAATCAAGCAGAAATTGCGAAGAACTCACCTTGATATGGCAGCGAAAATTAAAGAAGAAGTTTTAAAGCAGATTAATGCCGATTTTCTTGTGACATCAGTGTACCCTCAGTGGATTGCCAATATTGTCCCAGTACCAAAGAAAGATGGAAAAGTTTGCATGTGCATGGATTATAGATATTTAAACAAAGCTAGTCCAAAAGATGACTTTCCATTACCACATATTAATATGTTGGTTGATAGTACAACAAAATTCAAAGTATTCTCGTTCACAGACGGATTTTCCATATATAATCAAATCAGAATGGCTCCTGAGGACATGGAAAAAACAATGTTTATCACACCCTGAGGAACATTCTGTTACAGGCTGATTCCCTTCGGGTTGAAGAACGCTGGTGCAACGTACCAAAGGGCTATGACAACCCTATTCCATGATCTGATGCACAAGGAAGTTGAGGTATATGTTGATGATATGATTTCCAAATCCCAGACTGAAGAATGGCATATAGAAGATTTGTTGAAATTGTTTCAGCATTTGAGGAAGTATCGTCTCTCCTTGAGTCCAAATAAATGCACCTTTGGTGTCCGATCAGGAAAATTGTTAGGTTTCATTGTCAGCCAAAAAGGAATTGAAGTTGATCCTGATAAATTCAAATCAATTCAAGAAATACCGACACCAAGAACTGAAAAGCAAGTTAGAGGCTTCCTTGGATGTTTGAATTACATTTCCAGATTTATCTCCCATATGACTGCAATGTGTGAACCGATTTTTAAGTTGTTAAAGAAAGATCAAGGCTGCGTGTGGACAAATGATTGCCAAAGGGAATTTGAAAGTATTAAAGAGTATCTGCTTAAACCTCGTATCTTGCTCCCTCCTGTTGAAGGAAGACCATTTATTATGTATCTGACGGTGTTAGATAATTCTATGGGTTGTATTTTGGGATAACAAGATAAAACAGGGAAGAAGGAGTATGCCATTTATTAACTCAGCAAGAAGTTTACTGACTATGAATCACGATATTCTATGCTAGAAAAGACATGTTGTGCTCTAGCCTGGGCGGCAAAGCAGTTGCGGTAATATATGTTGAATCATATTACTTGGTTGATTTCCAAAATGGATCCAATTAAGTATATTTTTGAGAAGCATGCTCTTAATGGGAGACCTGCCCGCTGGCAGATGCTGTTGTCTGAATATGATATTAAATACCATACTCAGAAGGCTATAAAAATAAGTGTGTTCGCAGATTATCTTACTCACCAACCGGTTGATGATTATTAGTCTATTAAATATGACCTTCCTGATGAGGATGTGATGTTTTTGAAAATAAAAGATTGTGATGAACCTTTTCCTAGGGAAGGTCCCGATCCTGAATCCCTGTGGGGTATGGTATTTGATGGATCTTTGAATGCTTATGGGAAAGGAATTGGTAATTTGATTATCACTCCTCATGGATTGCATATACCTTTTACTGCAAGGTTGGAATTTGATTGCACCAATAACATGGAAGAGTATGAAGCTTGTATCATGGGTCTCGAGGAGCCTATTGAACTCAGAATCAAAATTTTAGATGTATATGGAGATTCAACTTTGGTAATAAATTAGATTAAAGGAGAATGTGGTACCCGTCACCCTGGCTTGATTCCCTACAAAGACTATTCTAGATGATTATTAACCTTCTTTAATAAAGTTGAATTCCATCACATTCCCATAGACAAAAATTGAATGGCGGATGCTTTGGCTACTTTGGCTTCTATGTATCAAGTAAATACTTGGAACGATGTGCCTCGTATCACAGCGCGATGTTTGGATAGACCAGCTCATGTGTTTGCATAAGAGGAAACGTCAGACGATAAACCTTGGTATTATGATATCAAGCAATTTCTCCAGACTTAGGAATACCTGGTTGGTACGTCAAATAAAGATAGAAAGACATTAAGAAGGTTGGCATGTAGCTTTTTCCTCAATGAAGATGTTCTATACAAAAGAAATTATGACATGGTCTTGCCTAGATGCATGGATAGACACGAAGAAGACATGTTGATGCATGAAATCCATGAAGGTTCCTTTGGTACTCATGCCAATGGACATTCAATGGTGAAAAAGATGCTTATGGAAGGTTACTATTGGTTGACAATGGAATTTGATTGTTATAAATTTTCAAAGAAGTGCAATAAATGCCATATTTATACTGACAAAATTCATGTGCCTCCGACGCTTCTCAATGTTATTTCTTCCCCGCAGCCTTTCTCTATGTGGGGTATTTACATGATTGGAATGATTGAACCTAAGGCGTATAATGGACGTCGTTTTATCTTGGTGGCAATTGACTACTTCACCAAATGGGTGGAAGCATCTTCATATGCTAATGTTACCAAGCAGGTGGTAGTGCGCTTTATCAAGAATAATATTATATGTCAATATGGTGTTCCAAGCACGATTATCACTGACAATGACTCGAATTTGAATAACAAGATGATGACGGAACTTTGTGAAGAATTCAAGATTGTCCATCACAATTCGTCTCCTTACAGGCCAAAGATGAATAGGTGTGTTGAAGTTGCTAATAAAAACTTTAAGAAGATCATCCAGAAGATGGTTGTTACCTATAAAGATTAGCATGAGATTCTCCCTTTTGCGTTGCATGGGTATCGTACATCCGTCCACACTTCAATATGGGAAACCCCGTTCTTTCTTGTGTATGGTATGGAAGCAGTGCTCCCCGTTGAGGTTGAGATTCCCTCTTTACGTGTGATAACATAAACCAAGTTATCAGAGGCTAAATGGGTCCAGAATAGGTTTGAACAATTGAAATTTGATTGAAGAAAAGAGAATGACGACCTTGTGTCATGGCCAGTTATACCAGAAGAGAATGAAGAAAGCATTTGATAAGAAGGTCAAGCCTCGTGAATTCAGAGAAGGCGACCTCGTGCTCAAGAAGATCATGTCTTTTAACGTTGATTCTAGGGGCAAGTGGACTCCAAATTTTGAAGGCCCATATGTTGTCAAGAAAGCCTTCTCTGGAGGTGCATTGATTCTTGAAACTATGGATGGCGAGGAGTTCCCACGTCCTATGAATGATGATGATGCAGTCAAGAAATACTTTGCCTAAAGAAATAAAAGAACAACTCACTAAGTTAAAAACCTAAAAGGGCGGCTTAGGCAAAAAGAGCGTCTCGGTAGGCTTAAAACCCGAAAGGGAGGTCTAGGAAAAAGTAAGAGACATAAACAAAATAGATTCTTCCCGCTAGGTTGAAAACCTGAAAGGGAAACTTAAGAAAAATTTAGGGATTTCTTGGCAAGTAACTGCGTCAGACAAGACTTGATCATTGAAGTAACAATCTTCTCCTCACCACACTTCAACAGAAGTCGCTGCTCATGAATTCAAAGTTGTTAGGGAGAATAATGGTCATTGTATTTCAATGTATCTTTTCCAATATATTACCATTTTCCAAAAATTGTAATCATCTATGGAGTCTCGCCATTCGCATACTACCATTCTATTAATAAAGTTTGAGCTTTTATCCAATTCTTTGCAATTCTTATTTTATTCTGCTTATAAAGACTCCATTTATTATTGATAGTAATTTTAAAAACAAAGGGATCTAATAATAAAATTTGTTTTTGAAAAGAATTTACGAATTACCGTTCTACTTTAGATTTTTTGACTCAAGAAAAACAAAAATATTGATTCCGAGGATGGATGAATTCTGAAGTAAGTATTACCCAGGAAAGTTCTTTCAGGTCGCTTTCGCTGATATGCGCATGATCTTCTTATTGTTTCTCAAATAGTTGGAGATGATACCAATTAATGTGTGATGTGGTGTTGAGTTTGTAATCCTATTTTCCCCAGTCAAGTCTTGGTTCAGTTTTTCCTCCAGGATATTTATATTGGTTTTGCATGGTTTGAAGCCTCTATCCCAGATTCCCCAGTGAGGTCTTCACTCATATGACGAAAATTCTTTTTCCCTTTATGTGATAAGGTGGAATCATTTTCAAAACATCACCCATTGCAGTGTTGGCATTATTGTTGTTGTTTGGTAACTAGACAAGGGCAGTATCTATTCTAAGAAGTGTTGAAATAATTGTCAACTTTTTGGGTTTTCTCCCGCCAAGTGCTGGGTTTGATTTAAAATCCCCATAATTTTGATTTCTTGTTGTATTGTTTGACTTCTTAGATCCCCAAGCAAATCTAAGAAAATGTTTATCTCTAGAAGTTTGTGTAATCATCACTCTTGGTATTGAAGAATGTATTTTGGGCTCCCCTCAACGATGTGGTATTGTCCTCCCCATTGAAGTCAACACGAGATCCCCAGTTGATATCTCGACGATGTGGTTTTCATCAGCCTTAATGAAGTTGGTATTGTTATCTCCAATGGAAGCCTAGACATTGAGATATTGTTTCCCCATTAAAGTCCGTGTGATATTCCCCGATGAAGTTTGGAGGAAGATATTATACCCCTACAACTGAATTGGTTTACTGCTATCAGATTATGCTTTGATTTTTTTCAAACCACGTTTCTTCCCAGAGGAGTTAGGCCGTGAGTTAGGAATTTGTCTCCTCAGTTGGTGCTTACTTTCTTATGAAATTTTCATCTTGGATGTGAGTTAGCCGAGTATTGACTTTACCCAAGCTGGTTTTGTCTTGTTATTCCCAGTGTTGTATGTCTGTGTTGTCAGCATATACATGATAACATTCATATATACATCATACATAGTTGAATTCAACATTCATTGCTCATTTTCATTTTGTTGGCATATTACCCTATTTTGCAGAGTTATCTTACCCTCTCTCCATTAAAGTGTCAACCTTAAGCAGAAAGTGTATATTCTTTCAAATCCCCAACTGAGTTAACCCTCATAGAAGAATTTTGCTTCAGCCTTCCTATTCATCTCATTATCTGGGTAGAACGTGTTTCCCTTTTGAGTTTATTTCTCATCAAGTGCTTTCTTGGTTCATTATTTCACTCTGATTTATTTCTGGTTTGAATCAGTGGTTCCTGGCAACATTATTATTCTGATTTCTGTAGGCTTTAGGCCCAAGTTGAGAATATGCATTTATTTTTCATGTGAAACTTTACCTCCTCAGCAGGAATATATTGGCAATTCCTCAAGAAGTCATATTTCAGTTCCCACCAGCATTGTTACACTTCCTTCTCATAACAGTCAGTAGCAGGTCTCTTTATTTGAGTAACTTGTACTTCCCCCAGTAAGTCTGTTAGTCCCCAGAGAAGATTCATGTTTGTAATCTAGTGGATGGTAGTCTCGTCACTATGCGAGATAGTTTATTGTTGAGATTTTGTTACTCCAATGAATGGTAGTCTCGTCATTATGGGAGATAGTTTGTTGTTGAGATTTTGTTACTCCAATGAATGGTAGTCTCGTCATTATGGGAGGTAGTTCGTTGTTGAGATTTTGTTACTCCAATGGATGGTAGTATTGTCATTATGGGAGATAGTTCATTGTTGAGATTTTGTTACTCCAATGAATGGTAGTTTCATCGTTATGGGAGATAGTTCGTTGTTGAGATTTGTACTCCGATGGACAGTAGTCTCATCATTATGGGAGATAGTTCATCATTGAGATTCACTTTGCTATGAAGAAGTTCATCTATTTCCAGTCATGAGTACTGATGTTGGTCATGTATTACCTACCCTAATATTGGGTTTTGCTGGTATTATCCTACCATTTCTTCCCCTGTGAGTCGACGATACCATTTTTTCTATCTTCTCAATGATGGATAGTTTCCAGTTATCGGTTGATCATTGTTATCTTTTGTTTTCTCTCCTCAATATTTGAGTTGTTGTTGATTTATCTCCTCCTTGGGCTTTACCCCAATAGAGTTAAGTTATTTGTTCACCAGTGATTTATTTTCCTGGTCGAGTTTCCCTTTGATCCTTTATTTTATTTTTTGTTTCCCCAGTGGTGTCCTGTGTCACTTTTGGATCTATTTGTTTGCATGCATAATCATAAGCATTGCATGACATCTTAGGGCTAAAAATAGGGCTTATTTTATATTTAAGTATCTTCAATCACGTCAGCACAAAGATTTTAACCTTTGTATCTCCGAATAGAATACACTTAAATAAGGGCAGCTGTTGTACCCCAATTTTCGCCCCTAAGATTCCTCTATCATCTCATATCAATTCAACCATATCAATATCACAATTGGGTTTGGTTCTTCTCCATATCTTTAGGTTTTCTCATGAGGAATCACCAAGAACCTTGATTTGTATATTATGGCCATATTTAATTTTTGTTGATTAAATTTCAAATAACAAATATAATGAATGTTTACTCTAATTTAGGATCCTATAGATAAAGGAACAACACATCTCATTAGGCGATTCATAGGTGCATGAGTTTATGTCCATGCCTTCTTCAATAAAGCTTCATTGAGATTAAAGCTTAATCATTGAGATTACTTTAAATAAATATCATATTGAGGTCTACTATGATTTATCATACCTCAATTTGTCAAAGAAAGTCAAAGGATGCAAAGGTTAATTAGTGACGTTTGTCTTAATTGGACAAGTTCTTGATTCATTGATCACAAGTGCATAATTCCCTCAATTCTTAATATTTGGAAGTGGTTATGGTTGATATGGTTTCTAATTATCATGCTTAATAACTTCTATTCACATGAAAAAAGTATTTGTGCAAGAAAGTTTGTCAAAATTAAAAGGGATTTCCAAGGCATTTTGTTGCTCTAGGAGCTAGGGTTTTGAACTTCTAGGGGTTATATATTGCTCATATTTTGGTATTTTTGAGTGATTCCAGAGACATGATTCTCTTTAAAGGGTTATAAACTAATAACTTCAAGAGTTTCAATAAAATTTGGTGTGGAAGATGCCTAATGATGAAGAAATATTACAAGTCCCCTAAATAGGCCATCAAATCCCCTTATGTGACTTCAAAAGATCATAAATTAGTCAATTTTTATCTACTTGAGCCCATTACTTTTCCACAATGATCTTAAGAATGTGAAATTCAAATCTTCTTTTATATGCAAAGCTTTAAAATGAGTGGAAGATGCCCTAAGAACTCTAAAGATTATAGGTCACCTCATGAATTTTCACAAATTTTACAAGGCCATAAGTTTTTCAATACTTGGTATTTTTGAGTGATTCAAGTTTCATAATGCTCTTTAGAAAGTCTACTTCAAGCTAGAATCATTGATCAAAGCTCAATTTTGGAGGAAAGCCTTGGTTGAACTCAAAACATTATAGGTCACTTTTGAAGAAAAACTTAGAATTTTTCTAAGTACAAAAAGTCAGCATCTTTTTCTCAACTTTGACTCATCACAACTTTTAGCTCAAGTATCCAATGGATCTCACTCTTTTGATATTGTAAAGTTTGTGACCTTATCTTTCAAATGCTTCAAGAATGATGTCCTAAGGTTCCCTAAATTATGCACACCATGAGTTCAAAGACAGCCACTTGAAACTGATTTTTTCCTCCAAGTCAAAATTTGAAATGCAACATTCAGTTTCTAATCACTAAATTGTTGCGCGTTTTTACTTCTAATCATGTTTAACAATCTTCTAGAAGTGATTAGCACCTTAAAACGCAAGTTTTGGCTGAATTTTGAGCAAACGAATTCCATCCAAACTTCATCATTCCACACGCTTGAGCATCCCATTTGCTTCCCTATAAATAGAGGGTTATATCTCACTGATTTTCTCAAGCTTGAACATCCAAAATCACCCTGCCAAACTCCCTGCATAACTCACTTTTCTGAACTTTCAAATTCCTATTTTTTCCACTTTTCAATCCAATTTCTTGATTGATCCTTCATCCTTGAACTTCCCCGAAGCTAACAGAAGAAGAATCAATCCTTGAGGTGTCCTAATCATGCAAACCAAGTGCAGTTTCAGAATAATTTTTAGCTATTTCATTCAGGTATAATTCTCTATCAAATTGAACCAAATAAAGCCGTATTCTACTCTATTCATCCTTCTGATTCTCACACTTCTCACGGTTTACATTTTCATTTAGAATTGAGAGAGATACTTGGGATTTTCGTGTTCGCTATTTTTTTCTGGTTTTCTTCAAATTCAGCCTTGCACAATTTATATAAATTTGGTGCGAGGGTACCATTAGAATCGTCTTGAAGAGATGAAGCTAATGGTACCGGTCTGGTGCTCAAATTATATAGTTTGAGGAACCTCAATTTAGGGCGTCTGGAGGTTGAAGACGACCTATGTGTCGTGCTTCAACCAATGATAGCGTGACATGTGATTTTTGGAATTCTATTCAATACATCTGTTTTACCATGCACGTGTCATAAGAATTCTGATCTGATTACTTTCATTAGTCATACTTCATCCAACGTGCCACATTTTAAGTTGTTTTTGTTTAATAAAGATTGATTCAGTGTGAAATCCAATAAAGTCCATGACATGCACAACGCGCTAGATCCATTAGATCTATTTACTAACACGTTTTGACGATGATCAGATGGCTCATATTTTTTTGGTTTGTTATTTTATTTTATGATTTTTATTTTAATTTATTTAAACTTTAAAAAATCATAGAAAATTCATTTTTGATTAAAAAATTATGAAAAAATTCACAAAAATATTTTCAAATATTCTCTTTCTGATTTTTATTTTTTCATAATTTTATTTTTATATTTGATATTTTTTATAATTTTTCCTTTATTTTGACTTGTTTTTGTTTATTTAAAATACTTTTTGATATTTTTTAAATTCTAAAGTTTTTTTTATAAAAAATCATTTTCCTCATTTCTGACCTTTCTGAAATTTTTCTAGAATTTTATTTTGACTTCTTTTATTTTTGATCTTTTTCTTTTACTTATTTGAGTAATTTTAATTAGTTTAAAAATACTTTTCTGTTTTAAAAAATTACCAAAAATTTTATAAAAAATATTTGAGATCATTTCTGACTTTTCTATGGTCTCTTCTAATTTTTCTTTGACACTTTGAATATAGTTTGCTATTTTTCCTTTTATCTTCATTTTAAAAAAACAAATTAAAAATCATTTTTTATTTTTATTTTATTCAAAAAATGCAATTTTTTTAATATATATATATATATATGACTATTTGATTTTTGATTATAAACTTCATTAACATCATTGGATCTTAGGTGTTAAGTTTAACTCCACCAAAATGGATGGATGATTTTAATGATAGTTTGATCAAAATTTTTGATTCAAATGTATCCACTCCCTCTTCATCTTATCCCCTTCTCTTTTGTGTTGGATGTTGTTAGAAGATGATCTATATATCATCTCTCCAACATATGGCACATAGATTGCTATTGACCGACCTCAAAATAGGTGTGACTTCTATATAAGTCCACTTACGATTGTTTAATATAGCTCTAAATTTTGTCCCGATTCGAGAAATGATCATTCGTGGCCCAAACTTATGTTTGCAAGCCCAAGTATGTTTAATTTGAAACCTTTAATCCAATAACCTTGAGATTCATTGTTAGGAGGCTTTGGTCTTATCAACCCTCTAATGAATCATCATAAATTTTGGCCTAAGTGAATCATTTAAACATCGTTGATCATTTATTGTTACCTTGAGATTTTGAAATGAATGATATACTTGACAAAAAGTAAATGAAACTTGTTGTTGAGAGGCTTTGATTTTATCAATCTTCTAAGGAGTTTTCAAATGCAAGTTTCAAGATGGTTATTTAACTAACCTCTAATTTCTAACAATTGACTTTATTTTATGCTTTTACTTTATGCTTTTTACTTTAAGCACATTTATTTTAGCATTTACATTTTATGCTATTTTCATCTTTGCTCATTTTAGCATTTTATCTTATGTCTTTTCGTTTTGCTCACTTGAGCTTTCATTTCTTTTTAAAGATACTTAATAACCAACTTGAACAATAAAAAACTTTAAGGTTACTTGGACTATTTGGTTACTATCCTTGGCATGATGGAGTTATGGACTTCTTGGAATTAGGATTAGAGACCTTGAATACCTTGAGACGTTGTGACTTCTATTGTTATTTTGTTTGGAGTTCTTGGGGTTTTCCGTGAGACATTGGGTTGTTTGTTTTCTTTTTGTGCAGGTTATTCTGATTATATGCTTTGTCTGTGATTGAGAATCCATCTGTATACAGTCGTTTCTCTACCCATTTTTTGTGAAGACTTAATGCATTTGAAGCTTGGTTTTATTAAGAGGCTTATTTTCCTTGCTTGTTTGGTTTCAATCCAAAGTATGAGAATTCTACATTGACTCATTGTGTCAAGTGTTGTCTCCTTGTTGGTTAGAAGGTTCTCCTCTCCATAGCTTTTACCTTATGCTTTAGGATAGTCCCTTCATCTCTTCCCATCTTCTTTAATTTCAAAAATCTTCTCTTTCTTTTCAAAACTATTCTTGTTTTCTAAACTTGAACTGCTTTCACAATAAACTTGGACTTAGGTCCATGCATTTAAAAAAATTACTTTCTTAATCAAACTTTAAACAATTTAAAAATACTTTGACCTTTTTGTGAGAAGACTAAAAGTCAATCAATCTCATTCAAACCATTTTTCCACTTTGGATTTTTACCTTAAAACTTTTCTAAAAAGATAGACTCTTGTCAATCCTTGTAGTGATGCAAGCTACTATACTTCTATGATATGTAGTGAAGTGAGAAATTTTCCACTTGGGTGTTGAGCGAGGCTTTATTTATTTTAAAATCTAAGCTATATCCTCCACTTTGAGATGACGCAAATTCTATTTTCTCATAATTGTGGGTAGTAAGTATGTTCTTCCACTCGGATAAGACGATAATGTATCGTCTCTTAAAATTAACCAACACACTTGTATTTTAAATTTTTTAAATGTGAACGAAGAGTACCCTCATCCCCTATTGCATGAAAGGTGGTACGTACGCACTAAAGATTCGCAACCGCAACGGGTGCACAAATTGTAAAAAATACTTCTTTTCCCATCTCCACCAGCTATTTTTTATACAACATTTTTAGCCACAATACACAAATTTTCAAAGAGGTTCCTGTGGAGTACCATAGATGTTTAGGGTGATAATACCTTCCCTTTGCATAACCAACCCCTGAACTTAGATTCTCTCCCCCTCTTTTTGGGTTATTCGCTCTTTTCCCATTCCTTTGGAAACAATAAAGCACAGTGGTGATTTTTATTTGATCTGTGCGAGTCAAGTCAATCCAGTGGCTTAGTCTCAATATTTTTATCGCTAGAAAAAGAAATTCAAGAGATGGCTGAACCGAGAACAAAAAAATAAGCATGTGGTTTCTATATTTATCTCTCATATCACAACCACATGTGAACCATTGTCTAAACCGCTAAAGAATGATCAAGCGGTCAGGTTGAATGAAAACTAACAAAGAGTATTCGATAGATTAAAAGAATATTTGCAGGAACCTCCGATCCTTATGCCTCTAGTGGAGGGAAAACCATTAATCATGTATATAACAGTTTTGGAAAATTCCATGAGTTGCATGCTTGGTCAACACGACGAGACGAGAAAGAAAGAACCTGCCATCTATTACTTAAGCGAGAAGTTTACAGAGTGAGATTCAAGGTACTCTTTTCTTGAAAAGATGTGTTATGCACTTGCATGGGCTTCCAAATGCCTGAGACAATACATGTTGACACATACCACCTACTTGATATCCAAGATGGGTCCTATCAAGTACATTTTTGAGAAGCCAACTCTCACAGGCAGGGTAGCCTAATGGAAGATGATTTTGAATGAATACAATATCCAGTATACTACTCAGAAAGCCATCAAGGGTAGTGTATTGGAAGACTATCTTGCTCACCAACCCATGGATGACTATCAACCGATGAGGTTTGAATTTTCGGATGAAGACATCATGTATATAAGGGATTGCAATATTCTTGGCCCAGAATAAGGACCTGAACTAGGATCGCGATGGACGCTCGTGTTCGATGGTGCCTCAAATGCTATGGGAAATGGTGTTGGAGCCGTCATTACCTCCCTTGAAGGCTTTCATATTCTTTTCACAACCAAAATTTGTTTTAACTGTACCAATAACATGGTAGAATATGAAGCTTGTATCTATGGGATTGAAGTTGCAATTGATTTGCGAATCAAGTTTTTGAAAGTCTATGGAGACTTAGCTTTTGTGATTAGCCATATTAATGGAGATTTAGAGACTCATCACCCAAATTTGATCCCCTACAGAGAACATCTTATGAAGTTGATTCCTTACTTTGAAAAGACCACTTTTGAACACATCTCGAGGGAAGAAAACAATCTTGCAGATGCTTTGGAAACTTTTTCATCCATGTTTAAAGTGAAGTGGGCTAATGATGCGCCTTCAATCACTATTATGAGATTGGATGAGCCAACATTTTGTTTTAAAGTTGAAGTGGAATTAGATGGTAATCCATGGTTTCATGATATCAAAAGATATCTAGAGACTCAAGAGTATCCTAAAGAGGCGTTAGTTAAAGACAAGAAGTTTTTAAGAAGAATGCCAACCAAGTTTTTACTCCGCAATGGTATGTTGTATACGAGAAATCATGATGGTATGTTGCTCAGATGTGTGGACAAGAACGAAGCAGCAAAAATCATTGAAGAGACGCGTGAGGGTGCTTTTGGGACTCATTATAGTGGACACACCATGGCCAAAAAGATCTTGTGAGCTGGTTACTATTGGTCCTCCATGGAAAATGATTGCTACAACCATGCTTGAATCTGCTATAAGTGCTAAGTGTATGCTGACAAAGTGCATGTTCCTCCCATTTCTTTGAATGTCTTGACTTCTCCGTGGCCCTTTGCAATGTGCGTCATTAATATGATTGGGAAGATAGAGCCTATTGATTCCAACATACATCATTTCATTCTGGTTTCCATAGACTACTTCACCAAGTGGGTCAAAACTGCATCTTATGCAAATGTTACCAAACATGTGGTTGCTCATTTTATCAAGCACAACATAATCTGTCGTTATGGAATTCCTGAAAAGTTCATTACTGATAATGGATCTAATCTCAATAACAAAATGATGAAAGAGCTCTGTAAGACCTATAGGATCAAGCATCATAATTCTTCTCTGTATCGCCCAAAGATGAATGGTGTTATTGAAGCGGCCAATAGGAATATCAAGAAGATTATGCAAAACATGATGGTAGCCTATAAGGATTGATATGAGATCCCACCTTTTTCTTTGCATGGTTATCGTACTTCAGTGTGTACTTCGATTGGGGCAACCCCTTTCTCACTTGTTTATGAAATGAAGTAGTTTTGCCTGTGGAAGTTAAGATTCCTTCTCTGAGGATCATAAAAGATGTTGAGTTTGAGGAATCAGAATGGGTACACAATTGACTGGATCAGTTGAACCTTATTGATGAAAAGAGATTAACGGTTGTGTGTCATGGTCAGGTGTACAAAAATAAGATGAGAAGAGCATTTGACAAGAGGGTGCATTTTCAGAGTTATCAAGTATGTGACCTTGTTATGAAAAGAATTATCCTTCCTCAAGGAGATCCCAGGGGCAAGTGGATCCCAACTTATGAAGGGCCATTTATTGTAAAGAAAGTATTCTCTGGGGGAGCCATGATGCTTACAACTATGGACGGTGAAGACTTCCCACTCCCCGTGAACACAGACGTAGTAAAAAAATACTTCTCATAGAATAGACCCGCTTAGTTGACTGGCTCAGGAAAAAAAGGGCATCCCGACGAACCACAAAAAAATGAATAAAAGGTTTGGGCAAAAATTAAGGATAAAAAAGAAGAAGTGAAAAGAATGAAAAAGAATATAAGTACACCCACTAAGCTGAAAACCCAAAAGGGTGACTTAGGAAAAAAAGGGTATCCTGGTGGATTGAAAACCTAAAAGGGAAATCCAGGCAAAAGTTAGAGATTTAAAATGAATGACTACGTTTAGCGTCAGATCTTTGGTTTAATTTACTACTACAGTGGTCACCCTGAAGGGTAGGAATCGATCCAATCATCTTCTTAAAAAACCAAAGTGATGAGAGCTTCAAAGTCATAAGAGTTATAGAAGAATCGGAAATTGATGGATATCCGTTTTCACATTGCCATTTTGTAATACTCTTTTATTTTTCTTTTGCAATTACCTCTTTTTAGGAATTACTTCCTGGTGTAAATGCCTATTTATGGGACAATTTCAATCAATAAAAGACTTTTTTCAATCCAGAAAAGCTTATTTTATTTTACTGTTTTGTTTGCAAAAAACATCCAATATCTTTTTGATAAAAATTTGAATTTTGAAAAAACAAATTGGTAGCTTTGCATAACATGATGAATAAAATACAAATATTACTCTTAAGTTATTTGTAGCTCGGCTGGTAGACAAAGTCGTCATGCTATACCTAGGGCACATTTGGTTTGATTTATTTTGCGAGAATCATCATCCATTTGATTATGTATAATTTTCCAATACCATAACAACATATTTTTAGGTGACTTTGGTATCCCCAACTTGGGTCACTTCCCTAGCAACACTGAAGTTTCTACTTCTCCCTAGTGAGTCTTGCCCAAGCAAAGGGAGTGTGAATAAAAAAGGGCTTGACTGATTTGGAAAATTCTTAGACGATTCCCCAACATTACTTGAAGTTTTCTTCTCCCCAGTATGGCCAAATGAAGGATCCTGGTCTGTTAGTTTGTGATTGACGAGATTTCTTGGTAGAGAATCTACATCCCCAACAGATATGTGATATTGTTTTATTCATAGGAGAATGCCTATTCCCCGAAGCACATATGTCTTATTTCCCAGTAGAGGATACCGATTGAGAATTTTCTTATTCCCCTGTAGAGTTGCCTTTGAGGATTTCTCTTATTCCCTGGCGAAGTAGCTTCATGAAGATTTCTTATTCAAGAGCTCTCTCATCTCCCCAGCGAAAGCTTATCTTAAGACTCCTTATGTTGAAAACGTTTCTCATCCACCAGCCAAGTCTGTTTGAGAATTGTTCATTTTCCCAAGCTGATTCATGTTAAAGATTATCTCATTCCCCAGAAGAGGCTACTCTCTAAGATCTCTTGGTCCAGATATTTTATCTCCCCAACTAAGTTACCTTATAGAGATCTCTCACTAAGGGATTCTAATTTCCCCAGTTGAGCCATTTCATCACCAGTTCTCATTTAAAAATTCCCCCATTTTCCCCAATAGAGTTTGATCCTGGACGTTGTTAAGTTTCATGTCCCTAGAGGAGTGCGATATCGTGACTTCTTATTTGAAATTTCTCATATCCTCGGCATGCTCGTTCTTTTTGAAGATTGTTCGTAAATCCCTAGTTGATTTTCTTATGCCAAGATTGCCTTCTCCTCAACAAGAGTTTTGTGCATAAGTTCTCTTATCTCCAACATTGGATCCTCATATCCCCAACAATACAAGTTTCTGTCATCTCTAGAAAAAAGGTTGACAAATTATTTCCCAAGTAGTCAGAGGTGAATTCTGATTCCCTGTGGGCCCCATGTTATTGGATCCTTCGAACAACGTCTAATTTTCATTGGCATACCTTATCAGAGTTTACACTTTTGATCTAATTTTCTTCAGCGGAGTTTGTAATTTATTTTTGCAACTCCCCTCAGAGTTTTAACCCGTATTTACCGGTCGCTCAGTTTGTTACTCCCCACAGAGTTTCAGTTTTTCAAGGACTTCTCTCCAGTGGTTCCTTGTATCTTATTTTCTCCAGCAAAATCATGCATCATCACATTGCATCCTCAAAGTGTATTGTTTCAATTTCTTTTTTTAGAACATTACTCCAAAAAAAAATAATTCAAACATGCATTGAAATATAAGCCATTATGGCTTCTATTTTCCCCAGCGGATTTGCTAAAAACTTTGGATTAAATCCCCAACGAGATCGTTTTATCCTCAGTATTCTGGTTTTTAACCATACATATATCCTTTTTATGTTACCATTAAGTTATCGAGTGTCTACCTATTATCTTTGGTAATGGTCCAATTTTACCCTGACACAGTTTTCTCAGGTTTAGTCTTTACTACCCTTGTTGATTCATTTCAATGTCTATTGATATACCTTATGAATACCAGTCTTACCCTGATATTCATTTTCATCCTTGTTTTATCTAGTTGCTCTTAGGTCGAGTTTTATCTCGTTAGTTGTGCGTGTAATCAAGTTTTGTCCTGGTACTCATCTTTTGATTAGTTTATCTAGTCTTCTTGAGTTGAGTTTGCTACTCGTTTTTAAGTATCATCTTTGGACCAGTTTTATATAGTCTTGAGCCGAGTTTTTACTCGTTATTTGTCTCTTTTATTCCTTAGGTTTGTTCAGCATCATCCACTGTCTACCCTTGTTTGAGACCAACATGTGTCTTATGAAATACACATACTTTCCGTCACCTTGCTATAGGGCCCAATTAATATTATTGTCCTATTGAGTACTTTTTCAGAGTCTAGTTGTATCTAGTTCCTCTTTGGTCGAGTTTTATCTCGTTACCTTGTCTGCAAACTAGTTTTTATCTGACTCGTTCTTTATAGTTTTCCTAGAGGCCGAGTTTTATCTTGATAATCTCTACTCGATCCCACTAGCGTTCAGCTAGCGTGCTAATGGTATAAGTTCATTTTTATCAATCCTTTATTGATTGAGACCATTTAATTTCTGGTATACTCGTTAGGATCCAATATCTATTCGTATCTTTCAAATCTAATATTATCTAGTCTTCTTGGGTTGAGTTTTATCTCATTATTGCAATTCATGTTCTAGTTTTTACCTGGCACATTCTTCTAGAGTCTAGTATTATCTAGTCTTCTTGGGTTAAGTTTTATCTCATTTTTGTGGTATGTGGTCCAATTTTACCTGACACATCCTTCTAGAGTCTATCATCCACTAGTTCTCTTGGTGTAAGTCTAGTCTCTACTTGGTTTACTTTTCGAGTCTAGCCTCTTCTTGACTTGTCATTCAAATCCAATTTCTACTTGGTATATCTCTTGAGTCCAGAATTATCTGGCACTCCTTGGTAAGATTAAGTATTCACTAGACTTCCCCTCTTTTACCAAGTTTTCATGGTATCATCCTTACAAAAGAACAATTACCCTTGTTTCTTTACTCTCTTGTTCAAGAGCGAAAATTTTCGGGTTCTTTTAGTATTCAATCCTCTCCCCCCTTGAACGTTCGAAAAGTTGTCGCTTTTTCTGACTTATCAGGATAGAGAAGATTGAATAGAGGCAGTTGTTGCACCCCAAAATTTACCTTCTTGTTTTTATAACTTTAAAGGCCTATGTTTCATCATATGCATCCATACACTGTGATATGATCAAGGTATTTAGGTTCCCAAGTTCCTCTGCAAGATATGAAATGTGGTTGTGTTTATAGTCAATACAAGAAGAGTCTCATACCTCAACACATCTCAATTGTCTCTTTGATTCATCATAAGTTTGAAATTACAAGTGTTGATTCTTGAATCACTGTTCTCCTATGCATCTCTTGATATTAGGGTTTTGGCCAGATGAAGTGTTTGATACTTGTGTGGGCCAAATTTGTGAAGAAATATCCTCTCATTGTCATATGAGACATCTTTGTTCAAGGAATTTCTTATCATGTTCCTTGAAATTCAGGTTTTGAGACTGGACCATCATCTCATAACACAGAGGGCCAAAACTAGGGTTTTGGATTTAATCATGACATCTTTGATTTTTGGGCAAGACTTGATTCCATGCTTCTCTACATGTTCATAAGCACCTATGATTGAAGGGTTGAGCATCAATTTTTATTGGAAGAGGTGCAATTGATCAATTGGGGGGTAAAACAATCATTTGAGTAAAAGTCAACAAAAGTCAACTGCTGACCAAGGGGAATTTTGGTCAACACTTAATTCAACATCATTTTTCTCATGGAATCACTCATTATTTTAAGAAGTGGTCAACATCAAAAATAAAATTTATATTTTATTCAAGTTTTGTTCATATTTTATTCTAATTAGTGCATTGTAGAGAGAGATATTGTGTTTAGGATTCAAGGGCTCACATGGTCAAATTCTTGCTAAGATGACAAGGCATGTGTGAGCAAGAAGCCTACCTTTTCCCAGCCAGTCAAATTTCATCACTTTCATGCCAAATTTTCAACATGTTATAAGCCTCATTTTAAATGCTCACCAACACCATTGTTAAAACTCATCATCTCAGCCTTCTAATGTGATCAAAAGCATGCCAAGAGATCAATGATTGATTGTGTTATAGAAAGGAAAACATGGCTAACTTGTTTGTTTTGGATAGCATGGAATGGTATCTGTGTTGGCACATTCTTCAAAACTGACCGAGGAAGGTGCGAAATAAACCACCTAGATAGAAACGAAATGCAACACATACAAACTCCTGTCTTCCTCATGGTGCGTGTGTGAAGACAATGTAGAATGTCTCCAAGTAAAGTAGGCACAGGGTTACGAGAAAGGAAGATCTTGACAGCATTCACATCTATGAGTTGGTATAGATTATGGAACAGTACTAACCCATAGATTAGAAGAGCCAAGATTTCTTCAAAGGCTCACAAATCCACATCCTCCCAAAATTGTCGATCCTTCTCTAACAGAAACTTAGCTAGAAAAACCTTAACTACCCTCCTTATTTCCCAATTGGCTACAATATCAGACCTTTTCAAATGTAGGGCTGATGCAATCTCCTCAGGTTATGGATTTTTCTTTAAACCGATGAAGGGCACTTGATCAAGAATAGGTACTCCTAATAGTTGAGAGAACTCTTCCATTATGGGCACCAATTGATAATCAGGAAAGGTGAAAAAATGATGTTTAGGATCAAAGAATTGAAAGAGCAAACACATCATTTCTTCTTTAAAGCTTGAGGTAACCATATTGAGAAGTCGACCATGTCTTTTGGTGAACAGAGAATTTTCAGGAACCCTTGATGCTAACTCTTGGAGTTAGGGACGCACTTTTACAAAGCTTATTCGGATGGTATTTCTGCAAGTGGGATCCATATCCTACAAAACAGGACAAAGATAAATCCCTAGGTCCGTGAAATGCTATGGCATGATGTCATGATGTTTACAATGTTATGAACAAATAATCATATACACATAAAGCACACAAGGCCTTAGGTCTAGGCTTGCATGAGGTTTATAGGTAAGTACCCTCTTGAAGTTTTAGTTGGTTCAAACAGTCCTAAAAGAAAGTAATCGGGTTCTAAGGAATCTCAATATCATTGATCTTTCTTCATTGGGTATTATTTTAGCAGAAGCAATTTTTTTTCACGACTGAAACATCTTGAAAGTCCAATCTCAATGAGTGTTGTATCGAGTATCAACCAACTTCAGTCTTGCACCAAAGCTAGTTATCTCATTAATTTGTAATTACCAAGTTGTTCAACTAAGGTTCTACAGTCAGTTAGTGCTTTATGACACCACTCAGCGGTCGCGTATTCTTCTTGATTTAACTCAAGGGACACCAGTACCTACAAATGTGTTGCACTAATGTAGCTATCGCTTCAACCATGTTGGTATACACCGTACAATCTCCACGATCTATTGCTACTTACCTAATATGCCCCAGATCCTGGTATAGGATCTTTACAAGTAATAAACCCAAGCATAGACCCCAAATGTAAAGCAAACAAGGAAAACATGTAAAGCAAATAAAGATGATCTAGCTCTTAAGGTAAACCCACTTTTAGTTTATTCCTCAGAAGAGTCGCCGGTTCTATGATACAATGGGACAACTGACTTGGTTATTTTTCATTTTATCGTAATTGTTGTAGATAACAAGAGTTTGCCACCGACTTTTCTTTTATCCAATGAAGGAAAGGGTGAAAAGAACAGGAAAGACCTTTTGAGAATTTTTCTTGAGTTCGGGGGGTAGGTTATGAAAATGGAAGGTGTTAGCACCCTTTTCATCTGTAGTTATCTACGGGCTCTTAATTGCTTGATCACTTTGAAATGCTTTGTGTTTTGTGTATGTTTGAAAATATTTTGAAAACGCCTAATTTCGGCAGACTTTGCAATGATTCTCGTATCGTTGAGAATGTATACAAAGTGTTTGGTTTTTAAAATATTTGTCGAAAAAGGAATGTTTGGAAAGATGTTTGAAAATGCCAATGTAAGGAAATTTTGTAATGATTCTCGTATCATTGAGAATTTGGACAAAAAATTTGTTTTGAAAAGTGTTTTGAAAGTGTGAGGTGCAAAATGGTTTTGTTTGTGAGCAAGAAATTACGAGAAATCTACCTACTCAAAAATTATTTGTTCTTTTCCTCCACCTTTAGATAGTTCTATTTAACCATTGATTGGTAGAGAGCCATATCATTGGATATGAGGGGCAGGCGTGAGACATCGTACAATCATAGAAGGCAACTTGTAAGATCTTTTAGCAATTGTCGTAAGGGACAAAGATCATTTACTGAAGCCAACATTTGAAGGGTCATTGAGGGACTATGATCTTTTAATCGAAGGTCTTTTGCTAAATCATCTTACGTTCGAAGGATATGACTGTTTATATCTGAGGCAACAAGTGTTGATTACCCTAGAGGTGTAAGTGTGCAAAGTATTTTGTTTTCAAGTATTTTTATCTTTGAATTTAGAGTTTTGCTAAAGTTTGATTTTAGTCATGTCATGCAAACCCTAATTACTAACAATAATAAGGAAAACGATAAATTTCAAAATTTAAATGTCCTACGGTATTACAATGCTTTGGGAATGGGGGGGTACAATTTGTGAATTGGGGGAGAAAACAATAAAGCCCTAATTACTATTACAAACCATTGTACATGAATAATAATAGAATGTACAACAATACAAAGATTGAAGAGGAAAAAGAAGTTTTCTTTTTAGGGTTTTATTTGATGGAAAGGTTTTAGTAATTTAACCTAGTTGAACTAATTAATTTTATTTACAAGAAAAATTAATTAACTTATTTAACAAAAATCTAAAGTTTAAGAAAAATATGAAGTAAATGAAATAAAAAGAATATTTTAAATATAAGTACTCAAGAAAAATATATTTTTTGGCGTTTTTGGTTTAAATAACTAGATAGATAAATGAAAATAATAAAAATATAAAAGAAATAAAAAGAAATGGGTTGGGGGTTAAAGATTGATCAGGAGATTAAAAGTTAGCAAGCAGGCCCAAACTGTTTTTGTTGTTTGAGTTCAAAAAAATGAAAATAAAACAAAGGATAAATGGGCCTGGCTGTGTAAGTAGAAAATGTGGGGGGGGAGGGGGGAGGGGTGTATGGAAGGAATGAAGTCAAAGGCCCAGAATGATAAGTTCAACGCCTGAGGATCCAATATGGATGCATTTTGAGAGTGCATCATGGTCTTTCCATTATGGAGCACTAGATTTTAGTTGCTGAACAGATGGATGGTATGGATGAAGGGCGCATGGTACACACACTAGCTTGGCCTGCACATGATCGGCATGAAACAAACATGAAAGTAACAAAATGTCCCACGCCTAGCTCGAACCCATGACAAGGCGTAGGAATACCTCATACGCGCACACTCTGCTTTTGAGCTGGCTGTTACATCCGGTAGTAATACAAATTCCACTTAATATAAATTAAACTCAGTCTTGATTGCACTTTATCCCTAACCTTATTCCAGAAGCCATTGACAAGATTTTTGAATTTCTGTTTTTCCTAACCTCTCAACCATTTGCAAAAGTATAAACATGAAACTTGCACCATTTTTCAATACGGATTCAAACAAATAAATTTCATGAGCTATAAATAAAAGATGAATGATAATTTTACTGGTACCAATAAAAACCTAATTTTTTTCATAAAGTTCATCTTCAAAATTCGCATCACTCAGGAAACATAAATGAAATTTAAGGGCATGGTTAGCTTTAGAGCTATGATGTCTATATTTTTATTCACAAAGTAACCATTAATGATGCTTGTAGAGAGAGTTCAAAGTTGAGAAAACTTACCTCAAAACTGGAAATCGTGTATGGAGTTTAAACAACCCTATGGTGATGATCTAGATAGCTTCACTGGACTCCTAGGAAGCTAAGGCAACTCTTACTTTAGGCTGAAAATGCTTGAATCGTGCTGGAGAAGTTAATGCGCAAAGTTCTGTTTTTGAGTTTGGAAGATGAGGAAAATGATGTTACATTGATGGAACAGGGATGGGAATGAGTTATATTTGATGAATGAAAGCTTTGAGAATGATTTAGAGGGAAAACGCACGAGTGGATTGTGAGATTGAAGTTTTTGGTCAGAAATGCCAAGTTGTGGAGGTTTGGATGCAGTTCTGAGTTTTAGGGAGTTTGAGGGAGTTTCAAGGATTATGAGTTCGTGTCTTAGGTTGCATATAACCTCTCTATTTATAGGCGAGAGGTTTGGAAGCTTGAAGGGGTCAGAAACAAGAGATCACATGTTTTGGTCTTGAAACTTGTTTTTGAAGCAAGCTTGACAAACATATTTCTAATGCATGGTACAAGGACTTGTAGGGTGGTTGGCAGGCTCTAGAAAAGTTTCGTCTAGATTTGAGATTGTGTATGTGCAGAAAGAACAAGTGCAAAGCTCAAGGAGAGTAGATTTTGTTATTAAAGCCACTTTTCCAAAATGGCAATGTTACCTTTGTGCCAAAAATGGATTAATCACTTGGACAATGGCTCAAAAGCATGGAAAATGGTTCAATCAGTTGTGTAAGCATTTAATTATTGAGTGATTTTCAATTTTGAAGCATGCAAAGTAAGATTTATACAGCATGTCTTGAGATTTGTTCAAGTGTTCTTCATTAAAATGACCTATAATTCAAGAATGGATGCCCAACTTCTTCTCTTCGAAACTCCTAGCTGAAAAATGTTCTCTTCAAGTCCTAGGAAATTTTAGAAAGTTTGAAACATTGTCTAAAACCTTCATGTTGACCATTTTGACAAAATCATCTTGGAACTAGGTGAAAATTGGTCAAGAAGTTAGGTCAAAAATCTGCCTAAACTTGCTAAAATTTTCCCTAAGTGTTTTATGAAAAATGTCATGACTTTATGAGCTTATATCTTCGAATCTAAGAATTTTTTGGACATAAACCCTAAGGGAAATTTTTTTAGAATTCATCAAGATCTATAACTTTCATGTTGAAATTTTTCCTTGAATCATCTTGCATCTTGGTGAAAAATTGTCAAGAAGTATTGAAATTATCAAGGTTAAAAATACTTAGAAATTTTCTAAGTATTGAAAACTTTGACTTTTTATGAAATTTCTTTAATTTCTTGATTCTTGATGATCAAGATTGATATTTTTGAATGTCTTGATGAATTTTGATCTTTGAAATTTAATGTTGACCAAAAAGTCAAAGTTTGACTTTTTGTGTATTAGTTGACTTTTTATTAGTTGATCAAACTTCAACTATCAATCCATTGATCTTGAAAAATGATTTGAGCCATGAAATTAGGTCAAAATGTTGTGTTTGAGTCCTTGAGATTACGCTTCAAACCATTAGGTCATGTACTAGGTCAAAAATCACTGATCAGTCATTCTCAGTCAAAACTCTAATTTTAACAATTTTGCCCCTTTGATGATTTGAGTGCTTTTCTTGAGGCATTGTGATCAACCCTTGATCAATTGATGAATATGACTTCAAAATGTTGATGTTGGCCAAAAATCATGAAGTTTGACTGTATATTGATCACATTTGACTTTTTACCCAATATAGTTAATTTTTAGTCATCTGAGCAATTGACTGAGAAAATTTGTGATGCAAGGCATGAAAATTGGTATGAGTAATCACGAATACCTATAATGAACCATGAAATTCACTTGAGGAATCAAAATTCCAAGTGTCCTTGAGAAAACTAAAACCCTAATTTGGAGGCTCAGTGCTTAGGTGGTGAGCTTGTCTGATCAAACCCTTGAGAACCCTTAAGCCTTTGAGATCTTTGGTCTGAAATGTCTTGAGAAAAGAGAGGGAAAATTTTGGGGTACAACAACTTCCCCAGTTCAATCTTCTTAAACCTGAAGAGTTAGATTGGCTTGTCCGCCATTCGTGACTTGAAGGTGGAAGATGATTGAACACTTAAGTGCCTAGAAATTTGCACTTGTTTGTGCATGAAGTAAAAATGTTTGTTGATTATACTGGGAATGGGCTTAAAGATGCCATTTGGAGAGTTGTCAGATATGGGCTTAAAGATGCCATCCAAAGTAACTGTTGATAGAAATATCAGAATGAGTCTACGCTCGACTGTATCTGAGGAGTATTAGAATAAATCTATGCTTGATTTAAATTAAGCCAGGAGATGTTTGCCTTTGTCTTTAATTGGAAAAGAATCAGAATAAATCTTTAGTCGATTTAAACTAAACCAGAAGAAGTGTCTACTGGAAAAGTATCAGAATAAATTGGTCGATTTAAACTGAACCAGCAGATGTCCGTGTTGTCTTTAATTGGAAAAGAATCAGAATAAATCTTTGGTCGATTTAAACTGAACCAGAAAAAGTGTCTACTGGAAAAGTATCATAATAAATATTTGGTTGATTCAAACTGAACCAACAAATGTCTTGTGTCGTTTTTAATTGGAAAACAATCAAAATAAATCTTTGGTCGATTTAAACTGAACCAGTAAAAGTGTATACTGGAAAAGTATCAGAAAAAATATTTGGTCGATTTGAACTGAACCAACAGATGTCTGTGTTGTCTTTAACTGGAAAAGAATTAGAATATATCTTTATTCAATTTAAACTGAACCAGGAAAAGTGTCTACATGAAAAGTATCAGAATAAATCTTTGGTTGATTTAAACTGAACCAGCTGAGGTCTAAAGGTAGTGTTCGTCATGTAGATAGTCTCCCTATCCTGTTTCAGGAATTAATCTTGAACTGTTTGAGAATTGTTGATAATATTCATCTATTGATTGATCTTTCCTGAAAAGGTAAAGAGTTAGTTATATGCAATGTCATGATGTATGCAATGCATTGCGTAATGATGTTCTTAAAATAAATGAGATTGTGCTATATGCGTTTCGTATGCATATGTTATGATGAATGAATGTGCAATGTTGTTGAAGTGTATTTGTCTTGGGAAATAAATCCTTGACTATGGTTGGGGATGAAGAGTAGGTGTGTCTTCAATCTTGTCAAGGATGATTCCGTTGGGGATTCCTGGTTACTTGTTTGAGGAAAATCTGCAGGGGATGTATTGATTTCTATTTGGGGAGTAGAGTTTAGGTACATTGGTCGTCCGTTTCTCTATTAGGGAATTTATTTCTTATATGCCCTGACTGGGGATAAAAGAGATGGTTAAACTTCTAAATCATTTAAGGAAGATAATTCTTATATACCCTGACTGGGGATAAAAGAGATGGACAATCTTCCGACTTGTCTGGGGAGGATAAAGTTAACTGGTATCTGGTCGGATTCCAAACTTTGCAACAACTTTATGGGGATAGTGGCAATTTTACTGGGGAGAAGAATTTTTTCAGTGGTTTGTAGTGATCTAAAGAATAGACTCGAGCTGGGGAATTTGTAGTCTATTGGGAAATAAACCCTGTTGGGGAAATAAACCCTTGTTGATAGAGAAGTGCTCTGCTGAAGAAACTAACTCTCTTGGGGAAATTGAATTTTCTTAAAGAGAAGAAACTTTGCATGGGCTCTTTCTTCAGTTTTGGAGGAACAAAATCAGCTAGGGAGGAAAATTTCCATAAATTATACTGATTGGGACTCCGTGGGGAGATTTAATGGGGAGAAGACTATACTCCTTTATTTGTTAGAGTGATCTTCCAGGGAGGTTGTAGGGAATGTACCCTTATTTGTGAAGACTATTCTGTGGGGATAATCTTATAGAGGTGGCTCCGGCGATTTCACGGGGGATAACTTTATGAAAGGGATTATGTTGGGGATTTATGGATAGCTTGAGTGTCATCCCAACTCCTAGAGTTTTTAGTAAATGTTCATTCCTGTTCTTATATATATATTTGTTAACAGTTAATCATGTTCATATGCATATGCTCATTCAATTTTAGTCATTGGACGTTTTTGCAAGCAAAACAGAAAAAACAAAAAGTTTGGACTTTAAAGTATATTTGTATTGATAATTTGCCTATAAACAGGCGAGTTTGTACAAAGAGATGGAAATCCTTGTAAGAGGAAGTCGTCTTGAAATGAAAGAGTACAGAGTGAAAACAAATATATATATATATATATATATATATATATATATATATATATATATATATATATATATATATATATATATATATATATATATATATATATATATATATATATATATATATATATATATATATATATATATATATATATATATATATATATATATATATATATATATATATATATATATATATATATATATATATATATATATATAGCCATGTGAAAAATGATCTCATTGGGTTCCAACTCTGCTATTGCTTCTATGTCTTCGAACATCTCATCCTTTGCCATCGGAATAAGTTGATTGAACCATTTGAACTTTTGACCTTGGTAACAAAGCTGGTTGTAAGTGATCTAATGGGACATAATCGTATGCTTTAATCCCTAATTTTTTCCTGGACTGCCCTCTCGGGTTTTCAGTCCACCAGGATACCCTTTTTTGCCCAAGCCGCCCTTTCAGGTTTTCTACTTGCCGGGTGTACAATCTTTTGTATATACCCCTAACTTTTTCCAAAACCCTTTTGGTTCCCCGGGATGCCCTTATTTTTGCCTAGGTATGTCAACCTAGCGGGTCATTCTCATGTGTAGTATTCTTTGACTATGTCCGCGTTCACATGGTGTAGGAAATCTTCGCCATCCATAGTCGTTAGCATCATAGCACCGCATGAGAATACCTTCTTAATAACAAATGGCCCTTTGTAGGTAGGAGCCCATTTGCCTCTAGGATCTCCTTATGGTAAAATGATGCGCTTTATTACCAAGTCACCATCCTAGTATACTCGATGCTTGATCTTTTTGTTGAATGCCTTGATCATACATTTTTAATACATCTGACCATGACAAATAGCAGCCATCCTCTTTTTGTCAATCAAATTCAGTTGATCCAACCTTGTCTGAATCCATTTGTCTTCATCTAAGTCTGCTTCTTTCATAATCCTTAAAGAAGGAATCTGAATATCGGCAGGCAGGACAGCTTCCATGCCATAGACCAAAGAGAAAGGGGTTGCCCTAGTTGATGTTCATACCGAAGTATGGTAGCCATGAAGAGAAAATGATAGCATCTCATTCCAATCTTTATAGGTCACCACTATCTTTTGCAAAATCTTCTTTACATTCTTGTTGGCAACTTCCATTGCACCATTCATCTTAGGTCTGTATGGAGAAGAGTTGTGATGCTTAATCTTGACCTACATGCAGAGTTCAATAATCATGGCATTGTTAAGGTTGGTGCCATTGTCAGTGATGATCCTCTCAGGGATACCATACCGGCAGATGAGGTTATGCTTGATAAATTGGACCATGACGTTCTTGGTAACTGAGGCAAATGAAGCTGCTTCAACCCACTTGGTAAAGTAGTCAATGGCGACAAGAATGAAACGATGTCCATTAGAGGAAGTAGGTTTGATTTCTCCAATCATATCGATTCCCCACATTGCAAATGGCCAAGGGATAGTCATGACATTCAAAGGTATTGGAGGTACGTGAACCTTATCAGCATAAATTTGGAACTTATGGCAAGTCCTGAGTGGTGGTGACAATCAGTTTCCATGGTTGACCAATAGTAACCAGCTCTCAGAATCTTTTTGACCATAGTATGTCCACTAGAGTGAGTGCCAAAGATGCCTTCATGCATATCCTCCATGATATTCTCTTCTTCCTTCTTGTCCATACAATAGAGCAAAATTGAATCATGGTTACGCTTTTATAAGATCCCATTGCTCAGGAAGAACTTGACTGAGAACCTCTGCAGGAATTTCTTGTTGTTGACTGACGCCCCTTTAGGATACTCTTGAGCTTTGATATATCTTTTCACCTCATGAAACCAAGGTTTCTCCTCTACACCATCAGTGTCAACCTCATAGCAGTGCGCTGGTTCATCAAATCTTTTGACAGTAATTCGGGGAGCTTCATTTTCCCATCTGACCTTGAACATAGAAGACATGGTAGCTAGAGCATCAGCCAACTGGTTTTCTTCCCTCAGGATATGTTCAAAGGTAACCTCTTCAAAGTACGGGATCAAGGTTAGCACAAGCTCTTTGTAAGGGATAAGATTTGGATGCTTTGTATCCCATTCTCCTTTAACTTGATTGATGACCAAAGCTGAGTCTCCATATACACTTAATAATTTGATTCTTACGTCAATAGAAGCTTTAAGACCCAAGATGTGAAGTGGTGAAAAACACAAGAAGGGGGGGTTGAATTGTAAAACTGAAATCTAATGCAATGAACAAGATATTTTTATCCTGGTTCGTTTGATCTCAAACTACTCCAGTCCACCCGTCAAGGTGATTTCGCCTCTCTCCAACGAGGTCTTAATCCACTATATTCAACTGAATATTACAGACTACTTTAACAATTGCTAAAGCCTTCTTGATCCAAACCACAACCCGGTTTGTCAAGGTAACACTTTCTTACAAAGAGATAAAACTAAGTGTGTGGATGTTTTCTACAAAATTGTATTACAACTGTGATGTATACACAAATTGAAGCTTAGAAACTAGATTGCTAAACAATGATAGAATATCAGAATGTGTGGTTTAGCAAAACTGAGAGAAAGAAGATTATGATTAGCTTTTGTGCGTGTAGAGATTTGGAGAGCATTAGCCATTTTAATCTTCAAAGTCTTGTTTATATAGCACTGAGATGATGAACGTTGGATGCAATATTCTTGATTCAATGCTAATAACAAACTTTCCTTATTGAGCAGATCTTGTCTGGAATGAGACCGTTGGAATTAATTTGCTTTCAATGCACAATACCGTTGCTTACTTAATGCAAGTTCTGGCTTAGCTCATTCTAACTCTGCTTCGCTGCTGATAAACTGTTGTGTTTCTTTATCAGAGTGTTGAGCGCAGTCTTGTTCATCAGGCTTCAGCATGTACGTGAGTTGATCATCTGATTCTGACATTTTGATATGGCAACTTCTGATGCTGGTGTCTGAAATCAAGTTTTGATGCTGAATAGATGTGATCTTGCTTATATCAATCAGAGTATCTGCAAGTCAGAACATAATAATTTTAGGCAGCAGATAATTCATACATGAAACTTATAAATACTATATCTTTTCACTTTGTTATCATCAAAACTTAAATATAGGGTAGTAGATTCAAACTTTGTTCTAACAATCTCCCCCTTTTTGATGATGACAAAAACTAGATATTTTTAAATGAAAATAATCGTGAAAAGGTATCTGAGATATGTATCAGAGTAAGAAGTAAAAGGATAAGGAGTAAAGAGATATCAGAGTTGAGAGATACTCCCCTTGAGTTTATTACTTCCCTTTGATTACACGTGTTCTTCAGGATCAGATCTTTTTGCCTTTCTTTGAACATCAGAGTATCAGAGTCTTTGACTTATCAGAAGCTTTATGTCAGAGCAGAGCTTCAGAGCTTTTATTGTCAGAGCTTTGCTTTGGATCAGAATATCAGAGCGGATCAGAACTTCATAGTGATCAGAGCTTCAGAGCTTCTAGTCTTCAGAGTGTCCAGGAGCTTCCTTGTACCTGTAGACTTTAAGCAAAACAGAAAAAACATTTTCAAGTAATAGAGTTAGAATGTTTGAGAATTTCTGTCTAGTTAGCCGTTATTGATTAAAATATCATTCTTGTTCTCCCCCTTTTTGTCAGCAATCAAAAAGTGTGGGTGATGTGCTAAAACAATTAAGATCAGAAAAACTAATCATATTAAGAGAGTTCAGAATCAAAACAAGAAAATAGTACAAAACATATTCAAACAGTACATCAGAAAATCAAGGAAAACATGAAAAAGGACATGAATGAAAAAAGAGACTAAGGTTGAGGAGGCAAGCGTGTGAACAGGTTCTCCAGCATGGCTTGGATCTTTTCAGCAGTCTCATTCTGCTTGTGCACCATGCTGACAACAGTGTCAATCTTGCTATCCTACACATCCATTCTCTCTTTCATCTTCTGATCGCTTTCATCCATCCGCTGCTGCAGACGCATGTCATTCAGCCTTAGTTCTTCCAGAGTCTGCCTGTCCAAGGCAGCTTGAGAAGCATCAGAAGCAGGAAGCTTCTGAGAGCTTTCAGCAACATCTTCTGCTTGACTTTCTTCAGCTTGAATGGTCTTGGCTTCTTCTGATTGCACCTTTGCAGCTTGCTGTTTCTCAGACCAAGGTTCACTATCCAGAGGGAGCACGTCTTCTTTCAGAAGCTGACTTCCAACTACATTCAGAAGCTTGCTGAAATTTTGTTGTGCCTGCTCATAGTTGATATCCTACAACTTGAGGGCTTCAGCACGTACCCAAAGTCTGAATTGTGACCAGAGCTGATCAGAAGCAGTTGGGTCAATCATTCCAGGACAGACTCGCTTCAAAGAAGCAATCCATTGCAGCACACCTGTTTCAAAATTCATAATACCAGAGCCAACATCTGGTTGTTTTGGTTTTGGGATGGCAATTTTGTGTTTCAGATCAGCAAGACGGTCAAGACTGGTTAAGTCTATGAAAGTCCTGCTGGGGTTTTCGGAGGTTTTCTGAGCAGCTGTTTGTTTTGGAGATGGAGTATCAAAATCAGAGATTATGATTGGACTGGGTGGTGTTTTGGGAGTATTTGGTGGTGTAGATTCTGATGAGGATGGCAATTGTGCTTAGGTGATAGTTGTTCCACCTGGCAGCTGGATTGCCAAAGGTGATGGTTGAGGTGAATGAGGTTCAGATGGTTGAGGAGAAGGAGTTTTAGAGTGATGAAACTCTGTTTGAGGTGATGGTGGATTAATTTCTGGTTGGGGAGAGGGAGACGGAATTGCTGGTTGAGGAGAAGTTGTTGGAATTTCTGATTGTTCAGGGATAAGGGGTTCTTCTGGAATTGGTAAGAGTGGTTGTTGTTGTTCTGGTTCTTCAGCAGATTGCTGTTGTTCTGGTTGTGGAGGAGGAACAGTTTGTGGTTCAGAGATTGGTTGATCAGAGGTGTGTTGATCAATGTCAGACAGCACTTGGTCAATTGCTGATGTTGTTGAGATTGTTGGTTGTTTGGGATGTTTGGTTCTGGGTCTTCTGAGTTTTAATGTCTCAGAAGGGTCCTCTTCTAGTACAGTTTCATCTATGGTAGGGATGGGGATTGAGATTCTATGAGAGGTTTGAGGAGGAATAGATGCTGGAATAGTAGAAGAATTTAAAACAGAAGCAGCAGATGAATTACCTCTTTTCCTGGGTGTCTGCTGGGATGATCCTTCTGATGGTGCCTTCCTCTTCTTCGTCTTCTTCAGAGTCACTTCTTGCTGAGGTTGATGCAGAGCTTTGATAATCAGATTTGGATCTGAACCATCTGCCTTGCACGCATCCAAGTACCTGAGAACCACCTCTGGTTTGGATTCAATTTCAGAAAATAACGGAAAGTCACTCAGAGGCACTCTTCTGCTGGTGATATCAGCAATAGGAGTAGCTCTGGGTTCCTTCTGAATATTCTCTATCAGCTTCATCTTCTTCAAGTTCTTTGCATTCAGAGGTTTCCTAACTGTTGGTTCAATAGGGCTTAGCTCTTGAGCTTCTATCAGATGCTCAATCAGCCTATTCTCTGTCAGAATATCTGATATCAACCTTCCAAAAGGTATCCAATCCCTCTTGGTTCTTTCTTCTTCCCTGGTTTCCTTCACACTTGTTCTGAGGTGGTTGAACAGGAAGTGAGCCAGATTGATCTTTACCTTCTGATCAATAAAGTAGATCAGAAACTGCTGATCCACATTTATGTAATCAGGAGAACTGGTTGGTTTCCTGTGGTTGAAGCACCCCAGAATTATCTTAGCCCACACTCTGTAATGATCCTTCAGATCTTTAATCTTGCTGCTGGGTACCCCATGAGTGAAAATCCTTGCAGCTATCACACCTACATCAGCACATCTTTCAGCCATGTCCACACAACGGACGCCACCGCCACTGTAACCGATTAGCCTTGCAATGTGATCTTCAGTGATCACAATCTTCTTCCCCATAATAAAGGAGGTGACTAGATGTGTCGAAGCCTTGGCGTGAATCCAGAATTCCTTGACTAGCATTGGGAATGTTGGTCCAACCAACCTGTCAAAATACCTTTCCCACTTCTGAGCCCTAACTTCTTCAGTTAGGTCAAATCCGTTCTCCTTCAAGCTTCCAAAATCAATGATTAATTCAGAAAGCACTTCAAGATTCTTCACAGGAGTGAGGAGAGTTCTGAATGGCACTTGATATTGCTCAGATGATGCTTTCTTCTGAGGACCTGCAGAAGCACTGCTGGAGGTTGCCATGTTCACACTAAAAGGGTTTTGAGAATAAACTGAGGAAAATAGGTTTTGCAAGAGATGAACACAGAAATATGCATAAGATGCTTGAGTATCAGTGAGAAAACGTAAAGAATGAGAATGAGAGATTAATGTGCTTAAATAGAGTTTTCAAAACTATTTTGAAAAGATAAACGTTTTTTTAAGAGAGAGAAAAATCATGATTGCATTTTAAAAGCATGATTACTTTTCATTAAATGCTTGCTGATTTTGGGGGATTTGAGAAAGATACTTAAAAACGGTTACCAGACATGTGTCTCAATGCACCCAATCAGCGCTTTGCCTTCTCAGAAGCGTGCACGCGTTCTGCTTCAGAGATATGCTGATGATTGGATGACACTTGTTTGATGTAGTGATCAGCACGTCTGTCTTTGAGCTTAGACTCTCAGATCTTTAGACTTGCATCTGATACAATCTGCATGTTCTATCTTTCTGAAAGGAGATTGATCAGAAGTTCACAGTAAAACAATTACATTCTGAAGGTAAATATATGGAATTAAAACATTTTCACTCTGGACACACTTTCATGCTGAGATGTTTCAGAATGAAATTAAACCTATCTTCTGAAAGGGGTTTAGTAAAGATATCAGCCCATTGATGGTCTGTATCTATAAATTTTAAGTTCAAAATACCTTTCTGAATATAGTCCCTAATGAAGTGATGTTTTATTTCTATATGCTTAGCTCTAGAATGTAAAATGGGATTCTTACTTAAGCAAATAGCAGAAGTATTATCACAAAGTATAGGAATGTTACTCTCAAAAATCTGGAAGTCTTCAAGCTGACTTTTCATCCAGAGCATTTGTGTGCTACATCCTGCTGCTGCTATGTACTCAGCTTCTGCTGTTGATAGAGCAATTGTTGATTGCCTTTTGCTGGACCAAGAGATCAGATTTTCTCCCAGAAACTGGCAGCTTCCAGAAGTACTTTTACGTTCCACTCTGTCTCCAGCAAAATCAGCATCACAGTAGCCTACTAAGCTGTAATCACTAGATTTTCTATAAAACAAACCCAGATTAGTAGTACCTTTCAGATACTTGAAAATTCGCTTAACAGCTGTTAAGTGAGATTCTCTAGGATCTGATTGGAATCTAGCACAGATACAAACACTGAATAATATGTCAGGTCTTGAATCAGCCAGATAGAGGAGAGAACCAATCATACCTCTGTAGACTTTCTATTCTACATTTTTGCTTACCTCTTCTCTTTCCAGAATGCACGTGGGATGCATTGGAATCTTTGATGGCTTACATTCTGAGAGGTCAAATTTCTTCAGAAGATCTCTGATGTATTTGCTCTGATGAATGTAAGTTCCTTCTGGAGTTTGATTGATCTGAATTCCTAGAAAGAATTTCAGTTCCCCCATGAGGCTCATCTCAAATTCTGCCTGCATACACTTAGCAAATTTTCTTCCAAGAGAAGGATTAGTAGAACCAAAAATAATATCATCAACATAAATTTGACAGACTAAGATGTCACTCTTAACTGATTTACAGAATAGAGTAGTGTCCACTTTCCCTCTGGTGAATTCATTTTCTAGCAGAAAGTTACTTAGCCTTTCATACCAAGCTCTGGGAGCTTGTTTCAGACCATACAGTGACTTCTTTAGTTTGAAAACATGTTCTGGATGTTTTGTATTTTCAAAACCTGGGGGTTGGTGTACATAAACTTCTTCTTCTATATAACCATTTAAGAATGCACTTTTGACATCCATCTGATACAGAGTGATGCCTCTATTAACAACAAATGAAATTAAAAGTCTGATAGATTCTAACCTGGCGACTGGGGCAAAGGTTTCTGTATAGTCTATCCCCTCTTGCTGACTATAACCTTGTGCAACCAGTCGTGCCTTGTTTCTGATGACTTCACCTTGTTCATTTAGCTTGTTTCTGAACACCCATCTTGTTCCAATGACGTTGAATCCTTTTGGTCTGGGAACAAGATCCCATACGTTGTTTCTGGTGAATTGATTCAGCTCTTCTTGCATTGCCAGAATCCAGTCATTATCCAAAATTGCTTCATCAATAGAAGAAGGTTCAATCAGAGACACAAGTCCCATAAGTGTTTCTTCAGAGTTTCTGAAGCTTGCTCTTGTTCTGATTGGATCTTCCTTTCTTCCTAGGATAGTCTCTTCTGGGTGATCCAAGCTGCTTCTGGGTAATCTCTTCTGAGGTTGATCAGCAGCTGTTGTAGGATTGCTAGCAGTGCTCCTTTCAAACGCTGAAGGAATGTCTGTGTTGAGAGCTTCTGATGACTTGTCTTCAGAACCTGCAAATTCAATTTCTATACCTGCAAAAACTTCATTCTGCTTTGACTTTTCAGAGTCAAGCTTATCATCAAAACGAACACTGATTGATTCTTCCACAATCTGTGTTTCTGTATTGTATACTCTGTACCCTCTTGAGCGTTCAGAGTATCCTAACATAATACACTTCTGTGCTTTAGAGTCAAACTTGTTCAAATAATTCTTTGTATTTAATATAAAGCAAGTACATCCAAATGGATGAAAATATGAAATGTTGGGCTTTCTGTTCTTCCACAATTCATATGGAGTCTTTTCCAGAATAGGTCTTATTGAGATTCTATTCTGAATGTAGCACGCTGTGTTTATTGTCTCTGCCCAGAAGGTCTTAGCAACGTTTGTCTCATTGATCATGGTTCTGGCCATTTCTTGCAATGTTCTGTTCTTTCGTTCTACAACTCCATTTTGTTGGGGAGTTCTAGGACAATAGAAATCATGCAGAATGCCTCTGTCATTAAAGAATGACTCAAAATCTTTGTTTTCAAATTCTCCACCATGATCACTTCTGACTTTAACGATTCTAAGATCCTTTTCATTCTGAACTTGGTTACAGAAGGTAACAAACACAGAGTGTGACTCGTCCTTGTGTCTTAAGAACTTTACCCATGTCCATCTGCTATAGTCATCTACGATTACTAACCCATACTTCTTACCACTGACTGAAGCAGTTTTAACTGGTCCAAATAAGTCAATGTGCAGAAGTTCTAATGGCTTAGAGGTAGAAACAACATTTTTGGATTTAAAAGAAGGTTTTGCAAATTTGCCTTTCTGACATGCTTCACACAGAGCATCTGAATTGAACTTCAAATTAGGAAGTCCTCTGACCAGATTGAGTTTGTTAATCTGAGATATTCTTCTCATACTAACATGCCCCAATCTTCTGTGCCAGATCCACTGCTCGTTGTTAACAGACAGAAGACATTTTACATTCTGACTCTTTAGTTCAGAAAGTTTGATTTTGTAAATGTTGTTTTTCCTCTTACCATTAAACAGGATAGTCCCATCTTTCTGACTAACAGCTTTACATGATTTTTGATTAAAGATTATATCATAACCGTTATCACTTAATTGACTTATGGATAACATATTATGCATCAATCCATCTACTAGTAGAACATTATTAATAGAGGGAAGATTTCCATTACCTACAGTTCCATAGCCAATTATCTTTCCCCTCTGATTTCCTCCAAAGCCAACGTGGACTCCAGGCTTAAGTTCCAGGCTTTGGAACATATGCCTTCTTCCCGTCATGTGTCGTGAGCAACCAGAGTCCAGGTACCATGACTGGTGTTTCTGACTTGCTGCTAAAGATATCTGCAACATGTATTATTTTATCCTTAGGTACCCAGATTTTCTTGGGTCCTGATTTGTTAGTTTTACCAAAACTCTGGTTGAATTTTGGTTTCACAGAGTGCTTACTGCTAGTGTATTTGATATCATGTGTGTGACCATATACAAAATGTGAATTCAGAGGAGTGTGTTTAATGGTTAAGTCCATGACATTCTTTGGTGTAGGAACCTTACCTTGGTATCCTATTCCTTTCCTGCCGTTTCTGCTAACTCCATAGATCATTGAAGCCATTCTGCTTCTATCTATGCTTTTAGCTAGGAACTTCTGGAAACTGTGATCATACTCCTTGATGATCTCATCAGCGTTGCTGGGAGTTTCAGAAATTGGTTCCTTCTGAGAGTTTTGTAAAGTGTTTTCTAATTTTGAAATCTTATTTTTCAGCTCAGAATTTTCCAATTTGAGACTCTCAGTCTTATTAGAGTCAGATTCAAGATTCCTTTTCAGGTCTCTGAATTTAGCTCTAATTTGCTGATAACGTTCCAGAATCTCATTAAGGCTTTCAGCAAGTTCAGCCTTTGTAAAGTTAACAGCAAAGTTAGGAAATACCTCTTCAGTGTCTGATTCTGAGTCTGATTCAGAAGCTTCACTATCTTCTGAAATGTTAGCCATGAGAGCTATGTTTTCCCTTTCATCATCTGATTCTGAGTCAGCTTCAGACGAGTCAGAGTCATCCCATGTAGCCATGAGACTTTTCTTCTTCTCTCTTCCAAACTTCTTTTTGGGCTTTTCCCTCTGAAGCTTTGGGTAGTCACTCTTATAGTGTCCTTGCTCACTGCACTCATAGCAGATGATGTCTTTGGTGTTTGGATTTTTGCTACTGGAGGAGCCTTCAGATCTTCTGTATCCAGAGGAAGAATCTGTCCTTCTGTATCTGGAAGAAGACTCGTTCTGATCAGATCTTCTGGGATTCCTGAACTTCCTTTGTCTTTGCTTCCACAGTTGATTTACTCTTCTGGAGAGAAGGGAGAGTTCGTCTTCTTCTGATGAGGATCCATCAGATGTTTCTTCAACTGCCTGCAAAACTTTAGACTCAAATTTTCTGTTAGATTTTAATGCTAAAGGCTTACCTTGCTTCTGAGGCTCATCAGCTTCTAGCTCTATCTCATGACTTCTGAGGGAGCTGATAAGTTCCTCCAGAGTGATTTTGTTGAGATCTTTAGCTAGCTTCAGAGCTGTAACCATAGGTCTCCACTGCTTGGGTAAACTTCTGATGATTTTCTTGACATGGTCAGCAGTAGAGTATCCTTTGTCCAGAACTTTGAGACCAGCTACCAGAATCTGGAATCTAGAGAACATGGTTTCAATGGATTCAAATTCTTCCATTTTGAACGCCTCATACTTCTGAATGAGCGCCAGAGCTTTTGTTTCTTTGACCTGAACGTTGCCCTCATGCGTCATTCTGAGTGAGTCAAAAATATTCTTTGCTGTGTCTCTTTTGGAGATCTTTTCATACTCAGTATAGGAGATGGCGTTGAGGAGGATGGTTCTGGCCTTGTGGTGATTCTTGAAGTCACGCTTTTGTTGATCAGACATTGTTTTTCTATCAATCTTCTGACCACTTGCATTCACAGGGTGCGTGTATCCATCTGTCACCATATCCCACAGATCAGCATCATGTGCCAGAAACAAGCTTTCAATTCTGTCTTTCCACTAATCAAAGTTTTCTCCATCAAAGACTGGAGGTTTGCCACTGAATCTGTCTCTGTCCTCATTGTTGTCATTGCTGATGTGAGAATTGTTTCCTGCCATTGTGTTTTTCTGACGCTGGATCTTGTACTGACACGGTTAAGTGTTTTAGCTCAGAACCATGCGCTCTGATGCCAATTGAAGTGGTGAAAAACACAAGAAGGGGGGTTGAATTGTAAAACTGAAATCTAATGCAATGAACAAGATATTTTTATCCTGGTTCGTTTGATCTCAAACTACTCTAGTCTACCCGTCAAGGTGATTTCGCCTCTCTCCAACGAGGTCTTAATCCACTATATTTAACTGAATATTACAGACTGCTTTAACAACTGCTAAAGCCTTCTTGATCCAAACCACAACCCGGTTTGTCAAGGTAACACTTTCTTACAAAGAGATAAAACTAAGTGTATGGATGTTTTCTACAAAACTGTATCACAACTGTGATGTATACACAAATTGAAGCTTAGAAACTAGATTGCTAAACAATGATAGAATATCAGAATGTCTGGTTTAGCAAAACTGAGAGAAAGAAGATTATGATTAGCTTTTGTGCGTGTAGATATTTGGAGAGCATTAGCCATTTCAATCTTCAAAGTCTTGTTTATATAGCACTGAGATAATGAATGTTGGATGCAATATTCTTGATTCAATGCTAATAACAAACTTTCCTTATTGAGCAGATCTTGTCTGGAATGAGGCCGTTGGAATTAATTTGCTTTCAATGCACAGTACCGTTGCTTACTTAATGCAAGTTCTGGCTTGGCTCATTCTGACTCTGCTTCGCTGCTGATGAACTGTTGTGTTTCTTTATCAGAGTGTTGAGCGCAGTCTTGTTCATCAGGCTTCAGCATGTACGTGAGTTGATCATCTGATTCTGACATTTTGATATGGCAACTTCTGATGCTGGTGTCTGAAATCAAGTTCTGATGCTGAATAGATGTGATCTTGCTTATATCAATCAGAGTATCTGCAAGTCAGAACATAATAATTTTAGGCAGCAGATAGTTCATACATGAAACTTATAAATACTATATCTTTTCACTTTGTTATCATCAAAACTTAAATATAGGGTAGTAGATTCAAACTTTGTTCTAACAAGATGCACGCTTCATACTCCTCCATATTGTTGGTACATTCGACGCAAAGTCTGGTAGTGAAAGGCGTATGGAAACCTTCGGGGGAAATGATTACAACACCAATTCTGTTACCCAGTGCATTCGAAGCTCCATTAAAAACCATAGTCCACCGGGATCCTTACTCATGTGCTTCATATGGTATGGGTTTTTCAAAATTTGTAATCAATATTATATTCTCATTCGGGAATTCAAAGTTCATGGATTGGTAATCATCTACAACTTGATGCGCCAAATGATCTGCTAGTACACCCCCTTTTATTGATTTTTGTGTAGCGTACTGGATGTCATACTCAGTTAAAATCATTTGCCATCGGGCTATCCTTCTGAAGAGAGTTGGCTTCTCAAAGATGTACTTGATGGGATCTATCTTAGAGATTAATAGAGTAGTATGAGTCAACATATACTGTCTTAGTCGGCGAGCAGCCCGTGCCAAAGCACATCAAGTTTTCTCGAGCAGTGAATATCTAGTTTCACACTATGTAAACTTTTTCTTAAGGTAGTATATTGCATGCTCTTTTCGACCAGACTCGTCATGCTGCCCCATCACACACCCCCATTGAATTCTCTAACACGGTTAAGTACATGATCAGACGTCTTCCTTCAACTGGTGGCATCAGAATTGGTGGTTATTGCATGTACTCTTTGATCTTGTCAAAATCTATTTGGTAATCTTCATTCCATTTTACTACTTGATCCTTCTTTAGCAGCTTTAAGAGTGGTTCACAAGTAGTAGTCAGGTGAGAGATGAATCAAGTAATGTAGTTTAGTCGTCCTAGAAAACCTCTAACCTCCTTTTCAGTATGAGGAGCTGGCATTTCTTGGATAGCTTTGACTTTGGAAGGATCAACTTCAATTCCTTTTCCACTGACAACGAAGCCTAGGAGCTTTCCAGACCTTACCCCAAAGATGCAATTGTTGGGATTCAACCTCAGCTTGTATTTCTTCAACCTCTCAAACAGCTTATGCAGATGATCAAGGTGCTCTTCCTCGGTTTGGGATCTTGTTATCATGTCATCAACGTAGACTTCTATCTCACAATGGATCATGTCATGAAATAAAACCACCATAGCTCATTGATAAGTTGCACATGCGTTCTTAAGCCCAAATAACATTACCTTATAACAGAAGGTCCCCCAATGTGTGACAAAAGTAGTTTTTTCCATGTCCTCAGGCTCCATTTTGATTTGGTTGTATCCGGAGAAGTCATCCATAAAGGAGAACACCTTGTGCTGAGCAGTGTTGTCAAATAAGACATCAATATGCAGTAGTGGGAAGTCGTCTTTGGGGCTTGCCCTATTTAAATCCCTGTAGTATATACACATACGGACCTTACCGTCTTTCTTTGGAATTGGAACAACATTTCCAACCCATTAGGGATACGACGTCACTGCCAAGAAACATGCATTGAACTGCTTCATTACCTCAACGTTGACCTTTTCAGACATGTCAGGACACATGCAACAAAACCTTTTGTTTGATCGGAGAGCAACCCTCATTCACCGGTAGACGATGAACCACGATACCAGTATTGATCCCCAGCATGTCTTCATATGACCAAGTGAATACCTTAACATAGTCATGCAACATCTGAACTAATATACTCTTGATATTGTCTTCCAAGTTGGTGCCGATCTTGACTTCTTTCTTATCTTCCTTAGTACCCAAGTTGATCACTTTGACCGGTTCTTCGTACGGTTGGATGGCCTTTTCCTCTTGTATCAGAAGTTTGGTGAGTTCTCTAGGTATCTCACAATCTTCTTCACCTTCGTCTTCGGCTTGATAGATTGGATTTTCAAAGTCATAAAAGATAATAGCAGAATTGTTGTCAATGAGATCCAGAGTGGATATGGATCTGCAAATGTGTGTGTGTGCATGTAAGGTCACATGGCTATTTCGAAAATGCAGTAAAGTAAAAGAAAGACAAGGAGCACAAAATTTGAATGCAAAATCGGCCAATATTTTCATTAAACGAGCATATGATATATGAAATGACAACCCTTAACAAATGGACCATTATGCCCCGGGAAAGGCACATGGTTTAAAGTCATTGTTTTGAAGGAAATTATACAGACAAAGTTCTTAAAGCAATAAAAACAGGAAATAGCAATCACTCCTATTTGAAGGAGATTGAGATGAAATTTTTGGCCTTCTATTTGTTAATCCACCATCAGCAGTTGGGAATATCAGTCTTTCAAGTCACCATCACTATCAGTGTCTTCCAGTTCATTGACTTCATTATTGCTAATACGGAGATGTGGTCCACCAGCACGAGCACTTCGAACCTCTTTCTGGGCCTTTGAAGTAAAACCCAACCCAAATTTTTCAGATTTGTAGGGGATATTAGGAAGTTGTCCTCAGATAGTGAAACCTCCATATTCTACAACAGCCCGAGCATCCTTTAGAGAGGCCATTCTTGGTGTGTCCTTAGCAATAGCAGGCATAACTTCAGTAACAACAATCGTTGGAGGGATTACCTTAAATGATTGATAGGGGTTACAATGAATTCTCCATCCATTTCAACATATTTGAAATAATTCAAATGACTAACCATATATTCTCCCTCTCCATAGACTGTGACAACCTTCCCTCTCACTGGGTACTTCAGCATTTGATGTAATGTAGAGGTAATTGCACCTATCCCATGAATCCATGGGCGTCCAAGCAAGCATGAATAGGCCGGGCGAATATCCATTACATAAAAGATTGAATTGAAGACTTGAGATCCCACCTTGATCGGGAGATCAACCTCTCCATGGACCATCCTCTTTGACCCATCAAAGGCTCTTACCATGATATCGTTGGGTTTCAGCACCAACCCTTCATAGTCCAGCCTATCCAAAGCATTTTTGGGTAAAATATTGAGAGAGGACCCATTATCTACTAACACATGCGCCAGAGTGGTGCCTTTGCATTCGATAGAGATATGGAGAGCTTTGTTGTGATTCTTCCCCATCGGAGTTAAATTTGCATAAGAAAATCCCAAGCCATTATCAGCAGTTAAGCTTGCAACACAATTCTCAAATTGATCGGCAGTGGTCTCTTGTGGAACATGGGAATTCTTCAAGGATTTCAACAAAGCTTGGGCATGTGCGTCTGAGCATAACAACAAGGAAATCATGGATATCTTTGAGGGTGTCTACCCCAGTTGTTCCACTATTTTGTAGTCACTTTTCCAGATGATCTTCAGAATTTCTTCCATCTCTTGTCCTGAAGGGTCTTCAATTGTAACATCTTTTGAGGGTGCCTCCGTCAGGGCAGGCTCAATAACTTTCTCTTTACCTTGGTTCTCAACAGTTGGTCTAGCAGAAGGAATGTGAACATGTGTTGTAGTACTTGTTGGAGGAGAGATCTTCGGGGAGAAGACCCTTCATGTCCTAGTGACCTTACTAGTTCCGAAAATGTTTGTAATTCCAGGCTCCTCGGTTTCAATAATCCATGGCTCTTGCTTGACACCATGGTAGTATACTTCTTCCCCATAGTTCCAAGGCACAACTTAGTCGGAGGAATAGGGGACTGGCCTCGGTGTAGTGATAATCAAAGGAGCAACTCTTGGCTCAGTAGGAATCCTTATAGGGCCTTTAGAGGTGATCCTAATAGGAGTATTGGAAATTGTGATTATGGAAACATCTTGAGGTATATTTTCAGGTAAACTCTTCATGGACGGAGTTTTCTTGAACAAAATTTCATGGTTGTCAATCAGGCATTGGATACCTTTCTTCAGCCACATACAACCATTAGTTTGGGAAGCACAATGGAAACAAATTTCAGAGTATCCAGGAAATAAATTGGCTCTCAGTAGATTCTTCTTAATGGTCAATAATGGAGTAGTCAAATCATCGATGGTGGAAACAAAGGAGACATCGTCAACAACATCAACATTTTTACCATGACTTGGAATGGGTGTGGTAATCACATTATGAGTTTGTGAAGGGTCAAACTTAATCACTTTGTTATCAATAAAATCTTGGATCTTGTTCTTTAATGCCCAACAATTGTTGGTATCATGTCCAGGGCTATTTGAATGATAGGCACATTTCACAATCGGGTTATATTTGGGAGAGGCAATATTGGGGTTTGGAGGAGGATCTCGCAACGTTACCAAATATGCTTTCAACAGATGTTGTAAAGCTTGAGACAGTGGCATGTTGATTCTAGTGAATTTCCTCCTTAGGGCATCAGGCTTTTGTTGATTGTTTGATTGTTGTGGTCGTTGAATTGGGGTCGGGTTTGAAATCAATACAGCTCCTACCGACTGATGACGACCGTTCTTGACACGACTCCTTTGTCCATAAACAGCATTAGTCTCTTTCTTTCTAATGGATGGTTTCTTCATAGCACTAGAGGATGCAGACATCTGAATCTTCCCGGTTTTGATTCCACTTTCAACTCGTTCACCAGTCATAATCAACTTAGTGAACCCAGACGAAGAACTCTCAATCAGCAGGTTAAATAATGGACCAGTTAAGGTGCCCATGAACATGTCCACTAATTCTCTATCAGTCAATGGGGGTTACACCCTTCCAGCCAGTCCCTCCACTTTTGAGCATACTCCTTAAATCCTTCCTTTGAACCCATGGTCATATTTTGTAATTGCACTCAGTTTGGCGCAAGGTCAACATTGTATTGGTATTGTTTGTAGAAGGCAATAGCCAGATCCTCCCATGTGTGGATATTAATCCCTTCTAGTTAATATAAATGTCCCAACTGTGTCCTAGATAAACTCTCTTGGAAGAAATGAACCCATAACTTCCTATCGGCAGTGTGTGGTTTAATATTGCGGACATAAGACCTCAGATGCATCATTAGACAGGAGACCCCATCGCATTTGGCGAAGACAGGAACCTTAAATTTGTGGGGAATGACCACCTCAGGGACCAGACCTAAGTCTCTAAAGTCAAAACCAGGCACTGTTTGGATTTCCACAACTTTAAGTTGGTCTTCTAGCTGTTTGTATTTGTCATCTGTCAGTGGGTACTTCTCTCCAGAATAATCTTTGTCCTCAGTAATCTGGTTATTTCCACACTCAGCTCTAGTGCTTCTAACTTCATCTTCTTGATTGTCTTCATCCTCAGAAGAAGCCTCTTCTATTTGAGCCAGTCGGGCAGCCCCCTTTAACCTTCTTCCCATGTTGATAATAAAAACCCGCTTCTTGGTCTTCTTTTTGGTGGCAAGGAGTGCCATCACCTCTTGCAGACCTTTAGCTAGGTTGAGGAGAGTCTCTTGGAACTGTGCGTGTTGAGTTTGCAAATCTTTGACGGTTTTATCTAGAGCCATCTTATACTGAAATAAACAGTAAAAAGATGAGGAAATATGTATCGGAAAACCTGCTTATGATATGATGCATGTTATGCGGATGCAATGTTTTCAAGGACTTTAAGTAATTTAAATTTTCCAGCCAAAAAATAAATAAACACAATAATTGTATTAATAAGTTCAAGAGTTACAACTTCCCCTTGGGCTTACAATAGGAAAGCAAAAAGGTCTCAAAGAGACAACAAAATGAACTCCTAAAACAAAAGACTCAAGTCTCCCATGGGCGCTTCCTCTTTGGTGAAATGTATGCATTCAGGCTCCACTCTTCATGAAGTTGCCTTGCGAGCTCCAACACTTTCTTCTCGCCTGCGTAAAATCGAGCTTCAAAGGTGTCTCTTTCCCCCTTGAGTTAAATCCACGATCTCTGCAACTCTTCGATGTAGGTAGGCATGTCAGGATGAAGAATGGTATAAGGAATATCTCCCTCGGCAACAGGCTCCACAACTATTTGTAGGATAACAGGATATGGTATCATGAGATTTTGAGTGCGAGCTCGCACCCATTTGAGATAAGGCTCCAAAGGAATAGATTTCTTATGCCCCAAAGTCTTGATATCAACCTTGTTTACCATGCCCCAAGCTCGAACAGACCTTTGATTGTAACCTTGGACATCGTTCTCATAATCGAATATAATACACTGGATAAGCGCGTCATGGGGACTATCTCTTCCAGCATAGCCAAATTTTCGTAGAGCCAGTGAAGGGTTATAAGTAATACCTCCCCTAATGCCCAAGAGTGGAACATTAGGGAACTCCCTACAATTATCAACGATAGTAATGTCCTCTAGAGATCGGGAGCACCAATGGATATTTGTATGAGAAAACGACATTATTCTTTGCGACCAATTCAGACCTTGTTCATTCTTCAAAACTGACAGGGGAAGGTGCGAAATAAACCACCTAGACAATAACGGAATTCAACACATAAGAACTCCTCTCTTCCTCATGGTGCGAGTGTGAAGACAATGTAGAATGTCTCCAAGTAATGTAGGCACAGGATTATGAGAAAGGAAGATCTTGACAACATTCACATATATGAGTTAGTCTGGATTAGGGAATAGTACTAACCCATAGATTAGAAGAGCCAAGACTTCTTCAAAGTTATGAAAATTCATATCCTCCCAGAATAGTCGAGCCTTCTCTAACAGAAACTTAGCTAGAAAACCCTTGACTCCGCTCCTTCTTTCCCAATTGGCTATATTATCAGACCTTTTTAAATGTAGGGATGATGTAATCTCCTCAGGTTATGGATATTTCTCTAAACCGGTGAAGGGCACTTGATCAAGAATAGGTACTCCTAATAGTTGAGAGAACTCTTACATTGTGGGCACCATTTGATATTTGGGAAAGGTGAAACAATGATGTTTAGGATCAAAGAATTGAAAGAGAACACATATCATTTCTTCTTTAAAGCTTGAGGAAACCAGATTGAGAAGTCAACCATGTCTTTTGGTGAACGGATAATTCTCAAGAACCCTTGATGCTAACTCTTAGATTTGGGGAGGCACTTTTACAAAGTTGATTCGGATGGTATTTCTGCGAGTGGGAGCCATATCCTACAAAACATGACAAAGATAAATCCCCGGGTCCTTGAAATGGTTAGTGAAAATGCTATGGCATGATGCCATGATGTTTAGGATGTTATGAACAAATAATCATATACACACAAAGCACACAGGGCCTGAGGCTTAGGTTTGCATGAGGTTTATAGGTAAGTACCATCTTGAAGTTTTAGTTGGTTCAACCTATCCTAAAAGAAAGTAACCGGGTTATAAGGAATCTCAATATCATTGATATTTCTTCATCGGGCATTATTTCAGTACAAGCAATCTTTTTTCGCGATCGAAATATACCAAAAGTATGATCTCAATGAGTGTAGTATCGAGTATCAACCGACTTCAATCTTGCACCAAAGACGGATATCTCACTACTTTCTAATGGCCAAGTTGTTCAACTAAGGTTCTACAGTCAGTTAGTGTTTTATGACACCATTCAGCGGCCCCGTATTCTCCTTGATTTAACTCAAGGGACACCGGTACCAACAAATGTGTTGCACTGACATAGCTATTGCTTCAACCATATCGGTCTACACCGTAGTCTCCATAATCTATTGCTACTTGCTTAATATGCCTCAGATCCGGGTATAGGATCTTTACAAGTAATAAACCCAAGCATAGACCCCAAATGTAAAGCAAACAAGGAATTTATGTAAAGCAAATAAAGGTGATCTAGCTCTTAAGGTAACCCCACTTTTAGTTTATTCCCCAGCAGAGTCTCCAGTTTTGTGATACGGTGGGAGAACGGACTTGGTTGTTTTGTGGTTTATCGCAATTGTTGCGGATTGCAAGATTCGCCACTGACTTTTCTTTTATCCAATGAAGGAAAGGGTGAAAAGAACAGGAAAGACCTTTTGAGAATTTTTCTTGAATTCGGGGGGTAGGTTATGAAAAGGGAAGGTGTTAGCACCCTTTTCATCCGTAGTTATATACGGGCTCTTAATTGCTTGATCACTTTGAAATGCTTTGTGTTTTGTGTATGTTTGAAAATATTTTGAAAACGCCTAAGTTCGGCAAACTTTGTAACGATTTTTGTATCGTTGAGAATGTATACAAAGTGTTTGGTTTTGAAAATATTTGTTGAAAAAGGAATGTTTAAAAAGATGTTTGAAAATGCCAATGTAAGGCAATTCTGTAATGATTCTCGTATTGTTGAGAATGTATACAAAATGTTTGTTTTGAAAAGTGTTTTGAAAGTGTGAGGTGCAAAGTGGTTTTGTCTTTGAGAAGGAAATTAAGATCAATCTACCTACTCAACAAGTCTTTGTTCTTTTCCTCCTCCTTTAGATAGTGCTATTTTACCATTGATTGATAGAGAGCCATATTGTTGGATGTGAGAGATGGGCGTGGGTCATTGTACAGTCATAAAAGGAAACTTGTAAGATATTTTAGCAATTGTCGTAAGGGACTAGGATCATTTACCGAAGGCAACATTTGAAGGGTAATTGAGGGACTATGATCTTTTAATCTATGGTCTTTTGCTAAAATATCTCACGTTCGAGGGACATGGATGTTTATATCTGAGGCAACAAGTGTGGATTACCCTAGAGGTGCAAGTGTGCAAAATGTTTTGTTTTCAAGTATTTTTATCTTTGAATTTAGGGTTTTGATAAAGTTTGATTTTAGTATTGTCATGCAAACCCTAATTACTAGAAATAATAAGGAAAACAAAAAATTGCAGAATTTAAATGTCCCACGCTATTACAACGCTTTGGGAATGGGTGGTACAATTTGTGAATAGGGGGAATAAAGCAATAAATCCCTAATTACTATTACAAACCATTGTACGTGAATAATAATAGAATGTACAAAAATGCAAAGATTGAAGAGCAAAAAGAAATTGTCTTTTTAGGGTTTTATTTGATGAAAAGGTTTTAGTAATTTAACCTAGTTGAACTAATCATTTTTATTTACAAGAAAAATTAATTAACTTATTTAACAAAAATCTAAAGTTTAAATTAATTAAAATTAAGAAGAAAACAAAACCTAAATCTAAGTAATTGAAATAAAAAATAGTAATTTTTGTTGTCTTATTTGTTTGAAAAAATATGAAGTAAATGAAATAAAAAGAATATTCTAAATCTAAGTATTCAAGAAAAATATATATTTTTTGGCGTTTTTGGTTTAAATAACTAGATAGATAAATGAAAATAATAAAAATATAAAAAATAAATAAATGGGTTGGGGGTCAAAATGTGACCAGGGGATTAAAAGTTAGCAAGCAGGCCCAAACTGTTTTTGTTGTTTGAGTTCAAAAAAATAAAAATAAAACAAAGGATAAATGGACCTGACTGTGTAAGTAGAAAAGGGCGGGGGGGTGTATGGAAGAAATTAAGTCAATGGCCCAGAATTAGAAGTTCAACGCATGAGGATCCAATATAGATAAATTTTGAGAGTTCATCATGGTTTTTCCATTATGGAACGCTAGATTTGAGTTGTTGAACAGATAGATGGTATGGATGAAAGGCGTATGGTACGCGTGCTAGCTTGGCCTGCACATGATCAGCATAAAACAAACATGAAAATAAAAAAAACGTCCCACGCTTGGCTCGAACCCATGACCAGACATAGGAATGCCTTATACGCACGCGCTCTGCCACTGGGTGGTTGTTATATCTGGTAGTAATACAACTTCCACTAAATATAAATTAAACTCAATCCTGATTGCACTTCATCCCTAACCTCGGGCCAGAAGCCATTGACAAGATTTTTTAATTTCTGTTCTTACTCATCTCTCAAGCATTTGCAAAAGTATAAACATGAAACTTGCTCCATTTTTCAATACAAATTCAAACATATAAATTTCATGAGCTATAAATCAAAGATGAATGAGAATTTTACTGGTACCAAATAAAAACCTAATTTTTTCCTGAAAGTTCATCTTCAAAATTCACATGACTCAGGCAACATAAATGAAATCTAAGGGCATGGTTAGCTTCAGGGTTATGATGTCTACATTTTTTTATTCACAAAGTAACCATTAATGATGCTTGTAGAGAGAGAGAGTTCAAAGTTGAGAAAACTTACTTCAAAACTAGAAATCATGTATGGAGTTTAAGCAACCCTGGAACTCTGGTGATGATCTGGATAACTTCACTAGACTCTTAGGAAGCTAATGCAACTCTTACTTTATGCTGAAAGTGCTTGAATCGTGCTAGAGAAGTCAATGTGCAGAGTTCTGTTTTCGAGTTTGGAAGATGAGGAAGATAATGTTACAGTGATGGAACAGGGATGAGAATGAGTTATATTTGATGTATGGAAGCTTTTAGAATGATTTATAGGGAAAACGCACAAGTGGATTGTGAGATTGAAGTTTTTGGTCAGAAATGCCAAGTTATGGAGGTTTAGATGCAGTTCTGAGTTTCAGGGAGTTTGAGGGAGTTTCAAGGATTATGAATTTGTGTCTTAGGTTGCATATAACCTCTCTATTTATAGGCAAGAGGTTTGGAATTTTGAAGGGATCAGAAACAAGAGATCACATGTTTTGGTCTTGAAAATTGTTTTTGAAGCTAGCTTGACAAACATAGTTCCAATGCAGGGTACAATGACTTGTAGGATGGTTGACATACTCTAAACAAGTTGATTCTGGCATTGAGATTGTGTATGTGCAGAAGGAACAAGTGCAAAGCTCAAGGAGAGTGGACTTTGTGATTAAAGCCACTTTTCCAAAATGGAAATGTTACCTTTGTGCCAAAATGGATTAATCACTTAGACAATGGCTCAAATGCTTGGACAATGGATCAATCAGTTAAGTAAGCATTTAATTATTGAGTGATTTGCAAGTTTTAAGCCTGCAAAGTAAGATTTATACAGCATGGCTTGAGATTTGTTCAAGTGTTCTTCATGAAAATGACCTATAATTCAAGAATGGATGCCCAAATTCTTCTCTTCGAAACTCCTAGCTCAAAAGTGATCTCCTCAAGTTCTTGGACATTTTGGAAATCTTTAAAAATTGTCTACAACCTTCATGTTGACCACTTTGACAAAATAATCTTGGAATTAGGTGAAAATTGGTCAAGAAGTTAAGTAAAAAATATGCGTAAACTTGCTAAAATTTTCACTAAGTGTTTTATGAAAAATGTCATGACTTTATGAGCTTATATCTTCGAATCTAAGCATTTTTTGGACATCAACCCTAAGGGACAAGTTTTTAGAATTCATCAAGATCTACAACTTTCATGTTGAGAGTTTTCCTTGAATCATCTTGCGTCTTGGTGAAAAATTGTCATGAAGTATTAAAATTATCAAGGTTAAAAATACTTAGAAATTTTCTAAGTATTGAAAACTTTGACTTTTTATGGACTTTTTGACTTTTTTGATTCTTGATGATCAAGTTTGATATTTTTGAATGTCTTGATGAGTTTTGATCTTTGAAATTTAATGTTGACCAAAAATTTAAAGTTTGACTTTTTGTGTATCAGTTGACTTTTCATCAGTTGATCAAACTTCAATAATCAATCCATTGATCTTGATAAATGATTTGAGCCATGAAATTAGGTCAACATGTTGTGTTTGAGTCCTTTAGATTCTGTTTCAAACCATTAGGTCATGTACTAGGTCAAAAACCACTGATCAATCATTCTATGTCAAAATCTTAATTTTGACAATTTTGCCCCTTTGATCATTTGAGTGCTTTTCTTGAGGAATTGTAATCAACCCTTGATAAATTGATGAATATGACTTAAAAATGTTGATGTTAGCCAAAAATCATGAAGTTTGACTATATATTGACCATATTTGACTTTTTACCCAATACAACTAATTTTCAGTCATCTGAGCAATTGACTGAGCAAATTTGTGATGCAAGGCTTGAAACTTGGTATGAGCATTATTGAAGACATATAATGAAACATGAAAGTCACTTGAGGCATCAAAAGGCCAATTGTCCTTGAGAAAACCAAAACCCTAATTTGGAGGCTCAGTGCTTAGGAGGTGAGCTTGTCTGATCAAACCCTTGAGCCTTTGAGATCTTTGGTGAGAAATGTCTTTAGGAAAGAGAAGGAAAATTTTTGGGTACAACACTAAGGAAAGAATATCATCGGGTTTCTATTGAGCTATAATCAGAGGCATTGTGAATTTATTTTCACATTTGAGGTAAGCTTCCATAGAATTTTAATCTCTCATGCTAGCTTAAACTATTGCATTTAATTTTGTTTATAAGGATATAGCTGGTCAAACAATAGGTTTGATGTGGTTTATATGTTGCATTGTATGTGAATTTTCGATCTGAACATTTCAGTAAATCATGTGCCATTTCATTTTTTAGTGACTTTCAGTCTAAAATTCTCTTTGATCTTGCTTCGTTTGTGAAAATTAATGGTATCATTGTGTTCCTTGTTGTGAGATCTTGAATTTTTCTCTTTACATCGTGCATTTTATTAAGAGATAAGCAAGTTATGAGGGTTTGAAGTATGTGTGGTAGATCTGTTTTTGAACATATCAAAACTTCTTGCAACCAGTGATATCCGTGCATGTTTTTTCTCTATAATTGCTGGATCATTTGATGAAATTAAAATGTTATGATAATGTACGTTGTATGTACTTCAATTTTGATGTTCACAAATTTTGATTTCATTGAGAAACGAGGAAGATATGATGATCTGAACATTGCCTTGTAAAACTGAGAAAACGTGTTAGGGCATAATTTCGTCTATAGGATAGGGATGATTACGTGGCTATTTTTGATTGAACATGTATAAGCTTCTTTCATGGCGCTTTTGTGCATATCAGGTGTTATAGATCTGAAGTTTATTTGAATTTTAGTTCAGTTTATTTATTTTTCCAAATATAATTTTAATAGTTTCATATATCTAAAAAAATTCACAAAAAATAAGTTAGACCTTATTTTTAGTCTATTTTTTGATTTTGAATTTTATTTCATATTTTCATCATTTTTGAATGAATAATTAATTCCTAGAGATTAATTAGGTGTTTTAATCACATTTTAGGGTTTTGATTTAATTTTCTAATTTTCATCAACCTAAAAATTCCACAAAAAATATTGAGTTTATTTTTTAGTCTATTTCATGAAAATAGTTTTTATTCTATTTTATAAAATTTCATGACACTCTAATCAAATCAATTGGTTAGTGGTGTCATTCCTTTTTCCAATTTTAATATACTTTGTTATAATTTTTATTTCAATATATTGCTCTTATGAAAAAAATCCAGAAACATATTTTTAGTGATCTTTAGACATTAAACTAATTTTCTATGGTTTTTATTATGATTTACAAATAATTTTGTGTGTTTCTAAAAAACGATGAAGTTTATTGTTGTTTGTGGTTCTTTTTCTTGAATAATCTTAGAAATTGAATTAATTCTCTAACTTCCTTTACTTCTAAAATTCAAATAAAGTATTTTTGAGGTTCTTGGATTAAGTGAGACCCTAAAAATCATTTTTGTAAAATTGTAAGTCTTGATTTTACATTTTTCACAAGTTATTTTGATAAGTATGTCTAGTTTGAGTATTTTGATGACTAGTCTCAATGGTTGCACTTCAAAACCAAACTTATTCTTCCATCCAAGAACTTCAAACCCTGTTTATGACTTTTAGAAGTCTTTAGGAATCTATAATTAAATTAACATGAATTTACAAGTCATTTTCATATTTTTAATCTATTTTTAATCTATTTTTGATGCAAAGGTGTTCATAGGAGTTTTGTCTTGACAAAATGCTTTCATTTATTGATTTATGTGCATAGTTTTAGGAAAATACTTTGAGTATGATATACTAATGACTTAATATTCTCATCACCTATCTTTCCTATTTTTATCATGCCTTTAACTCATTTGGCTTTGATCAATGTTTGCTTACCTCTCATGACCTTCCCTCTTGTATGCTTTGTGTGCAATTTTCTTCCATTGCTTGTGATTTTTGAATGATTGATCTTATATGCCTTTTTATAATGACTTGAATTTATTACCTCATCTAATCATGTCCCCTATTCATCTATATCCTTTGTTGAGCTTCATTTTCCTTTAGGAACATGATAGGATGTGTTTTTGACCTAATTTTGCACTAGCTTTTGTGTGTGTCTTAGTGATGATGCCTTAGGGGTGATTAGAGGCCTTAGAGTGTGTTAAAATTGTGTGCTTTCTTATGAATTTATTTTTACTTGACACTCCATGCCATGATCATTTAATCACACACTTGTTTTCACTTTACACCACACTTTGTTTTGACTTAGTTTATGTATGATATGTGTTGATTGTTGTTGAGGACCTTGAATCTATTACTTACATGTTTAAGCATTGATCTTAATCCATATTATCATCTCAATTCTTTATGATCCTATTATTCTTTTGGCCAGTAGTCAATTTCTAACCAACATGGTGACATAATAGGAGCTACATTTGCTTTCTTACTTGTATTTTGAGCATTAATTTTTAGTGATTGTCTCATAAGTTTTTGTGCTATGTATCCTTAAGGTATCTTGATGTTTGCTTTTACCCATAACATCTAAGAACCTTGGGTTTGATCTTTTTAGATCACCTATACTTGTATGCATTAGAGACTACAACTTTTACAAGTTTGTCATGACACTTAAGCATATTCCATTAATGGCATTGCTTAGGTTTTCAAGTTCATGATAGAAACTTTAGGAGGGATCATTCCACTGCCCTATGAACTATAGGCATCATTATTTTTAATATCATTTGATCTTTATCAATTTCACTTGGTTTGAGACAAATATTTTCCATCTATTACGGTGTTGATTATGAATTAATGTGATTTGGCTTTGTGTATGAAGTTTCATCTTCATTTTATGTTACTTTTGAAACTCATCTTAAGTTAACTTATAATTCAAGTCACATATGTTATAATTATCAAATTATGATCTCTTTACTTCATCTTTACTCTTTCAACTAAACTTGATAGTTATTGTCTCTTTGAATCACTTCTTTTGAATGCTATATATGCAATTTTTCTTCTTTGATTGTGACACTTGAATATGGATTTTTATATATATTTTGTATACTTACTTAGGTGTCTCAACAACTTATAACCTTGTTCCCTCTTTATATATCCCATTCTTGCTTCACTCTCCCTTTTAGGTTTACTTGTAAGGTTTGATTTTGATATTTCTGCTTACTAACCTATGTGTTTGATTTGATAGTGATGTTCTATATTTGTTTATAAGTCTGTTATGTGAATTACATCTTTATGTTGCTTCTGACTTCACACTTACTCCACACATAATTCCATGACCGTCTAATCATACACTTGCTTTCACTTCACTCCACAACTTTGGCTTGACCTAGTTTGTGTGTTTTGGTGTTTGAAACATGATCTTAATCACTAATTGAGTTTAATATTGATTATTTGGTATGTGTTGAGTGTATAAAATATAAATTTTTTATTTCTATTCTTCACATTACCTTTTCCTGTCACATGTTTGCTTGTTAGTATTGCATGAGAACATAAGTCCACTTAGGGGTTTTCAACCAACTTTTCCTTGTATGAATTGTTTGTGAATATTCCTCAAGTTTGTTTATATGGTGATGATGAGTATTATATGAGTTCACTTATGACTTGTACACCATGGAATCTCTTTCACCTTACCTCTCACTTATACCATTATAAGATAGACACTTGACTCCTAAGTTTTCACTAGCTAATGTATGTGTCTAATCGCTTCTTCTTTTGGTTTTTTATACCCAAACCACGTGTGCATGAACTTTAGGGTTATATTTATATCACCTTGATGCTTTAATCTTGTCTCATCATTTCTTGCATGTTTTATCATGATATGAAGTTTTGTCTTCTAAATGCATGTATACACTTCTACTTGTCTAGTTAGACAATTTCTTCACCTTCTTGACCTAAGTTGCCATTCTTAGGGTAGTATTAAGTACATAACATGTTAAGATCAGAACTAACACTCTATTAGAATGTGATTTTGTGCCATACTCCCTTGTTTTCTTATCATTGCTTTCTTCTTCTCCTTCTCCACTTCTTCAAGTTTGTTTAAAAGAGTTTTATCTCTTATGTGTTTTATCATATGAGCTTTGTGTGTGCTTGATGTTTTATCATCTTATATCTTGATGTATTGTTTCCTCTTCTTTATATCTTGATGTTTTGCCATCTTTGTATGATGTTTTATTATCCCTCACCCATTTTTGCTTGCTTTTCCTCTTGTATGCTCCCCATGGGATCTTTAATTCACTCTTTTTTAAGTTTGAATTAAATAGACCTTAGGATATTTATCCATGCATGACAATATTAGGTAGAGGCTTCCCTCGTATCCCAACTTTAGGATCAACATTGCATGATAACTTTAGGACTATTCTGCTAGTCTCCCTTAGACTTTTTCTTCCCCCTTTTGCATTTACATTAAGACTAAAACTCTTTTTCTTTTCAAAACTTCTCAAACACTATGCCAAAGAAGGGATTAGACAACACTTTTTTTGGGCTTAGACAGCACTTAAAAGCGCTTCCTATTCCAGCGCTGCTATAAGTAAAGCTAGCACTTTGGTTAAATGAGAAAGCAATGTCTTAAGCACCCCTTTAGGCAGTGCTTTACTTTAGACAACACTTTTAGTTATCTTTTAGGCATCACTTTAGACAGCAATTTGTCTGTAAAAGCATTGTCTAAAGCCCCCTTTAGGCAGCACTTTCACTTTAGACAACGCTTTTGGTTATCTTTTAGGCAGCACTTTAGACAGCGCTTTAATAGTGCTATCTAAAGCCCCCCTTTAGGCAGTGCTTTCACTTTAGACAACGCTTTTGACAATGCTTTAGACAATGTTTTTCCTTCAAAGCGCTGTCTATTGCCTACTTTAGAAGCACTTTTTATTTGACGCGTTGTCTAATGTCCACAAATTTTTTTATATATAAAACTTAAAAAAAACGCTGCATGATTTACAGAATAAATATTTTGACCAGATTTTCCCCATATTTTGTACCAGGTTTTCACCATATTTTGCACCAGGTTTTCACCATATTTTGCACCCGATTTGGTAGCTTCAATCCAATATATATATATGCATCAAATTTGCATATACAAAAAATATACATATATATATATATATACAACAACAACTTGAAAATTGATGATACAACTTGAAAACTCTAAAAATTCTAAATTGATGTTTAATCTCATATTACTATCTTCGAGAATTTCTTAAAAACAACAACAAAGAATTTGTTAGCTCTATCTTCTACATCTGCACCTATAACCTGAAACAAAACCAAAAGATCGAAATTCATACCATGATAAAACAAAAATTTATTCCAATTTATACTTAAACTCAAAAATTATACTCAAAATTCTCATCAATGGAAGAAAGACAATACACCTTATAAAATTCACAACTCTATAATGAATTGACACCATTCCTCCATAAGTTCATCCAATTGATCTTTTGAGTAATGAGCACAATTGAATTCGTGAAAGTACTACATAGTAAAATAGTATAGTATGTGATTTAGTTAAAACACTATGCCATTTTATGAGAAATATTAAAATAATTCCTAAGTTAGATATTCATACCGTGGATGGAATCTCTATTTGATCCAAAAGAAGCGTTTCTTTCATAAACCTCAACATGAAATAACCGTAATGTATACCATTACGTTGACGAGGACACTACACATGGAAAGAAAATACAGATGAATATCAGGATATACCCCTTAACTTGTTTTATCAAGTATCATCACTAATATAATCAAAATTGTGAAAATATACCTACACTCTAATCCAGGTAATGTTGTTGGCTCTACTTTTTGGTACTTAAATACCTCTTTGTGATCTAAAAGCTTGTAGAACACTATAATAAAATATAAACGAATACTTAGAACAATCTCACATAGATAAATAAATATACACACAAATATTTAGAACAATCTCACTTACTTATCAATCATCTTCTTCAAATCTGGGTATGTTGTCCAATCATTGTATAATGAATCCAGATAGTATACAATATCTCTAACATGATTAATCATAAGCAACAATCAATGTCCACTATAAAATTAAACAAATGTTTTATGGAAAGTTTCTACACAACGTCAAAAATTGAACAATGATAATATATGAAGTTAGGATGAAAATCTAACCCGTTGCCAGTATTATATGGTAAAAAGAACAACTTTTCTGTATCTTTTCTGACCATAAATAAACCGAGTAAATATGATATGACATCATCTGGTTTTGTTATAATTAACCTTGCGTTGACGGTGTTGGGAGCTAAGAAAGCGAATATTTCCTCTAATCCACGCGGGCGCATCACTTTGTCATACAAAAACCTTAAATAAAAACATCATTAAAATTAGACTATATTCATTGAAATGAGTAACTAAATTGTTCATTTAATTAAACAAAGTTGATTAGAGTATACCTGATATATGTATCTATAACACCGAGGCCTAAAGTAGAATGTTGTAAAACTTGATCAATATCTTCTCTACCAATTGCTTCCATGTATTCATAACCAAAAATTTCTTCCTTCATAGGTATAAGACGAGTACCACCAATTGGAATATCTGTTATTCCTATATATGTCCGAAGGCACGACCTATACTGAGAAGTAGGTTTTTTGCTAGCCGTGGTCTTCTTACCCCTACTTACTTGCTCAATATCTTTATCATGCATCTAAATATCATTTAATTAGTTAGGTGAAGTATAAGATCATTCTATGCATAAATATCATATAATTGTGTTATACCTCTTTTTTTTATGCAACTGACTCGATTTGCTTCTTAATCCCCTTATATTTTGATTTGGATTTTGTGGGAGTCTAACATTACCATGAAAAAAATATAGATTTAATGGTCGTAAAAAATTTGAATACTCAATCAAAGGTTCATAATGGTTTAAAACATACCCCCTCATCTATGCAAATGAGGTTTGACGACCATGCAACATACGATCCTATTTCCTCTCCCACCAATGTTGCATCTGAAATATCATCAGGCAAAGGTAATGACGCATCCCTCTCTAAAGCAATATCAATTGATACTTTTATAAATCTAGCAGGGAGCGTTTTATGGTGAAGTACTTCTCCCAAGGTGTTATTCACTTTTCCCTTGCCAACCATGTGATAAATCAGTGACGATAAATATAGTTGACAAGGTGAAATGCCCTAAACCAATAATAAATATGAAATTGTTAATATGTATATATGTCAATTAAAAAAAATTATGCTAATTCATAATAATATATATTACCTCGGGAATTTTCTGTTGGAAATCACAATTGATACTATCTTTGTCACTATTATCCTTGAACCTTGGACCTTGCCTTTCTGATATGTATTTTTCTTTGTCCTTTTCCAGCTCACGAACTTTAGATTTTAATTTTTCTAACTTTTCCATCACTTCTTTATTGCTATAACCTTTCCTCTTTTGATGGTTACCCTAATATGTTTGAGTCACTATGAATCCCTTACCCCTCACACGACCGATATACTCAGGAACATTTAATACTTGACTAAGTATACTCCTGCAATCATGGTCTTCAGCTTGAGTTAAAGATTGAGATATACTCTCCTGAAATTTATATGCATAGTGAAATAAATTAGTGGTGATTAAACTCTTAATTTCTTTATTTTAATAAGCTCGATATTTAATTAAAGGAATATTAATATACTTACACATTGCTCATAAATTTGCTGCACATCTTCCTTAACAACTCCATCCTTACCCACCCGGGCAGCCTTCCACAGAACATGTTCCGAAAGAGATGTTTCTTGACTTTTCTCCTCTTCTAACTACAAATTAATAAAAATAATAAAATCAATAATAACACATGATGAACAATTATATCATAGCATTTATATATACTTACCAATCTTTGTTGTAAATGTGCATATCCCATACACCCTTTTCTGTATGGATACGGGGGGCTTGATGCTCGTTGGCGATTCACGCCACTCACATCCTGAAAATCCGAGGTTCTTCTTTTTTCTTTGAAGGTTTCCCATTCTTCAAGCGAAATCAAGCCTACATACGCCTGTGGATGCTCCGCATTGATAAAATTGTTATCGGCATCCCTAAGAAACTTGTTTGTCAAAAAAGATCGAAACCCTCTTAGTCTTTTTCCAACCAATTGAAGATAATATGATTTTTGATCGTCATCAATATTAAAAGACCTCTACAAAAAAACACAATATAAAAAGCATTAGTAATTTAAAGACATAAGTGGCAAAAAAACGAAAGATATCACATATGGTACCACTATTTCAGTCCATAATTTTTCTTTAACGGGTTTCAACTCACACCTTCTCCAATCATCACAAGTGATTGGAACTTCTCTCCTCACAATGGAAATAATGTAACTTGTTAACATTGAACTGTTAGGCTCAATTAGTTATTTGTCTTCATTCTAATGTACGTCAAATTTGATACCTTTATCTCTTGCACAAATGATTAACTTCATAATTGTTATTCCTCGTCTAATATCATTCTCCATATCACGAGCTGATTATTTTCCATCATTATTAGAAACCATTTGACCTGTAATATTAAAGAACATAAACACCATATAAAATTCAAGTAACATAAACATAATATAAAAACATAAACACAATATGAATTACTAATACCTATTTCACTAACATCTCTTTAATTTCCATCATTATTAGAAGCGGATGTGATTTATCTTCATTGGTAGCCATTTGACCTGTAATATTAAATAAAAACATAAACACCATATAAAATTCAAGTAGCATTGAATTAATAAACACAATATAAAAACATAAACACCATATAAAATTCAAGTAACATTGAATTAATAAACACAATATAAGAACATAAACACAATATGAATTACTAGTACCTTTTTCACTAACATCTCTTTCGTTTCTTGGTTAGAATATCAATTACTTGGCTCTTAACATCCCGGACGGGTGGATTAATTCAAATTCCCTCATTATGATCATTTCTAATATATGTTTCATCCATTATAATATTCTCATCTTGATCATTTCGTGCATACGACTCATTCCCTCTAACATATGGCTCATTCTTAACATCAACATCACTTTGATTTACATTGTTATCATCAATCACATTGTTAGATAAAAGCACTATAGACCATTTCATACTTGTCATAATGTGAGATACTTTGAAGACCATGCGGGTTCGTTCCATCTGTAGATGATGCCAAGCGAAGGTTTCTTTCTTCTCCTCCAAAATCAGGATAATCATTATCAATTTTTGACCACTGTGGTGAATCTTCCGGATGTCGAAACTTTCCATCAATAATTCTTTCATATGCATGCCAAGTCAAGTGTCTTGCATCGGTTTCACTATGAAACATGCGTCTAAATCTCGGAATTATAGGAAAATACCATAAGACTTTTGTCGGAGACAATTTTTTCTTATATCAAGATAAACCTCATTTAGGACACTCATTTAACGATGCATATTCGTTTCGAAACAAAATGCAATCATTTGGACAATCATGTTTCTTATCATAGCTCATGCCAATAAAGCATAACAATTTTTTGGCCGCATATGTTTGATCAAGAAGAACATTATCCTCTGGAAGCATATCTTTCATAAGGACTAATAACTCTAAAACTTTTATCCGACCATCTGTTGCCTGCCTTTAAGTTGTACAACTTTAATACTGCAGACAATCACTACACCAAATTTGTCTTTTAGCAGCACCCCTACTAAAGCGCTTTTTGTAAAAAGCGCTGGTATAGGTTGCGCTAAAACAAAATAAAAAAACACGCTAAAAAAGCGCTCTTAAAGGGGGGGGGTTACAAAAGCGCTTTCAGAAAGCGCTCTTAGAGGCTGGGGTACGAAGGCGCATTTGAAAAGCGCTCTTATAGTGGGGGGGTATGAAAGCGCTTTCTGAAAGCGCTCTTATAGGGGGCTTATGAAAGCGCTTTCAAAAGCGCTGATATAGGGGGTGGGGTACAAGAGCGCTTTTATCCTCAAAAGCGCTGGTATAGCCTTAGTTACGAAAGCGCTTTTCAAAAGCGCTGTCATACCCTCTTTACAATTAAAATTTTTTAAAACAAGAAATCGTTCATTCTCACAAAATCTTGCATTCTCAGAAAACTCTTGCATTCTCAGAAAACTCACAAAATCGTTTCAAAATCTTGCATTCTCAGAAAACTCACAAAATCGTTTCCAAATCCCTAAGCTTGGAATCGTCTTCAATCGTTTCCAAATCCCTAAGCTTGGAATCGTCTTCTCCGTTCTCAATCGTCTTCTTCGAAAGAAAAAAAAGCTTGGAATACTTAAGAGCTTGCTTCCTAGAGAGATATTTCATCATCTAAGCTTGGAATCGTCTTCAAGTCGTCTCCAATATTTCATCATCATCTTCTTCCTAGAGGTGAGTTCATAGTTAAATTTTAGCTTTGAGAGAAAAATCCATGGTTGGGAAGTTAGGGTTTGTGTTGTTGTTGTTATGAACATATGAATGGAATTTAGGGTTTGTTCAATCATGTTTGTGAACTGTCTTCTTAAGCATCTTCAACAATGCAAAATAGTAAAATAGAAATTGAATTTCCTTGTCTTATTCCTCTAGAACAGTTGAAAAAGCTTGTTGCCTTGTCATTAACTAAATTGATAATTTGGTTGAATGAAGTATTGTTGTCTGTGTTCTTCTGTTGTTCAACATGTTTTTTTTTTTTAGCATTGTACATGTGTGCATATGCATGTTTATGAATTTAGTTCATGTGAATTTACTTGGTAGCTAAAATCTCTACAGTTTCAAGCTCAAGTGTATGACGAGTTTTGAGTCACTTTCTTGTTTTGTTTTTGAATTTTCAATTTTAAGAACTAGTTTTCTTGATATGTTTTCTGTATAACTAACTCTATGAAAGGATTACTGAAGTTTTGTTTTGGTCTTTTTCATGTTTTGGTAGGGTTTTCATTTATTGTTCTTGATTTGAATGTTACATCAGCTTATGAAACTTTCAGGATTTTCTGTTTTAATTCAGATTCTCATTATATGCAGATGCTTGTTAGCAATTAAGGCCACAAATTTTTACTGAGATTGTCACTGTCTAAGTAATCACTTATTATTAGAATCTATTTTAGTATATGTTTGGTTTAGCTTTTGGAAGAGGCAAGAGCAATTTTAGATGTGTAATGTGTTGAATTGATTTTGGTATTTGGAATGAGGTGTTTGATTCTTCTACCGTAGAATTGATTCTGCTTCCAGAATTGATTCTACTTAAGCTGAAGTTAGAACGTGTAGCTTTTGAGTTTAAACTTGATTTCTACATTGAAATTTACCATAATCAACTAAATTGATAATTTTCTCTTACACATATGTAAATTATTATATTTTTCACTTTTTAAATGATATTTAAATATATTTATTATATTTTCATTAAAAAATAATAAAAATCACACCTAAAAATTTGTATCTAGTTATCTAGATCGTTAAAACAGTAACTCTTTTAGAGAATTCAAATCCATAAAATAAGATACCATATTTTGATGTAGATTTTTCTTTTCAATTTTCTTTCAAAATTTTTATAATTTATCTATATTTATCTAACTCGATAATAAAGCTTAATCATAATTCCAAATTTCAATTATATCCTACTTTAAATTGTAAATAATTTTTTGGATTGTTTTGAGGACTGATAATTGATTACCACATACTGGTAATCGATTACCACTGACCATATGGAAAATTACCAAATTGAAAATGATGTGGCTTGAGTTTCATAACTCTATTTTGGACGCGGTCGGAAGCGTTAAAAAGCTAACACTGAGGGATATTACATAGATAAGTTTCCATGAGTTTATTTAAATTTACTTTTCCCGTTGAGTCTGGTTAACCCCATCATAGGATGATTCGATAGGCGCTTACTATGTGGCGTGAAAGTGGAATAAGTTAGAATGAGACGAGTCATATGATGGCTCTGCCTAAGGTTTATAGGGATATGTTAGACTATCATGTGTGTTTCATGTATGCTTATGATTTATGCAATGGATTGGTTCCTTGTGTCCACCATAAAACAAGAATCATATCTGCTATGTTCTTGTATTCGCTAGAAATAATTTTTTGATTTATTCTATTTCAAGAGTTTTTTGGATTTATTCTATTTCAAGGGTTTGTGTTTTAACAATAGAACAATAGCTCATTTTCTTATGTAATATCCTGTGTGTTCTATAAATATAGTACAAAGACCATCCACCACTTTAACAACTTTAGTTAGGGCTGTTGAACCAGCCATAACATCAACTATATCTACAATTGAACCATTTCCTACAAATGCAGAACCCGTAGTTTCAATAGAACCATTTCCTACAGCAACTAAATACTTCACATCATGTTCCGTTAGGTTTAGAAGAGAAAGTCCGTTTACGATTTTATCCCACAGCTATTTAAACAATCTTCTTGTGTTTCGTTGTTCTTCGACGAGTTGCGATGGTCGAATGTTGTTCATGATAAGAAGCAAACATATTGATTATGTAAATATAAGAGTAGAAAACGTTAACACATGCCTATTTATAATGAATAGTTGCTTACAACCTTACATTCTTATTTGTTTCTTAATTCATGGATATTAGATTTTGTAAGTAAATATTTATTTCAAATGTATCTGAATTTTTTTGTTAACGATAGAAAGTAAAGGTTCCTTTTGGCTCACATCTTTTGCCATTTAAAGTTAGATGTCACTTAACGGGGATATTTAGTGTCACTCTCAAAGTTATAGACTCATGATCTTCCACTAGGAGTTTTCATTAACTTATGTTACAAATCTATGTAAATGATGATTAGAAGAGTAGTGATTTATGGGTTCTAATGCAAGTATATATGATCAAAAGTTTTTATTTATTTAATTCTCATGTATTATTTTTTCAATAGTGTGAAAATATCTAAAGATTCAATTTATAAACCAGACACACTTCATAGTTGGAAAATAATTTATGTAAGTTTATGATTATGATTACTAAGTTGCCACTTTTTTCTATATGTTTTATTTCTGAAGTATTTACAGTTGAAAATCGTATTCACCATAGTCATCTTTCATGCTTTCTTATGAGCAGCAACTACTTGATGTATTGGATCCAGTGTAAGAAATCACCCTTATTCATGGAAGAATTGGAATCATGGATGAAATAAGAAAATAAGAACAAGAATTCATCTCATTAAGATTAAGAATTTGCAGTGTCATAGAAGATTAAGAATGCATCTCATTAGTTTGGTTATTGAGTTAGGATAAAATAAGAAAACGAAGATTCATGATATTGGTAAGTATATACTGCTAGTAATGTGAAAAGTTGTGAAGACTGTGTTCTATATATCATGGCCACTCAAACATAGATTCATGATATTGCTGTGAATTTATGCTTCTAGAATAGTGTGGTGGGTGATAATGAAAATGAATTCAAGTATGGATGATAATGATAATGAAAATGGGTGATAGAAGCTTTTCCATTTTGGACAAACCATAGAAGCTTTAGTTTGCTGAGAAGAAGTAAAGGGGGGCACTACTAGTGTTTATAAAGAAACACTCTTACAGAATGTTGAATTAAAATTAGTAAGAGTATAAATGTTAAAAAATTATAATTTAATATATAATATATTCAGTATAAAATAATTAAAATTTGAAAAAAATTAAATTATAAAATTCCATGTAGATTAAAAAAAATATTAAAAAATATTAAGAAAATAATTAAATACCACGTGTACTGTCACGTAGTAGTTAAAAGTAAATCTCATTAATATTACAAGGGGTATTGTATATTTAATCCTAATAGTATGGCATTTAATATAATGTTATTTAATCAATATTATTTGTTTGGTTGATTTTTGTGTAGTTGCTGCCCGATTTCATAGTCGATGTTGCATCTTCGATTTCTCTTGTGAAGAGTGAAAGTTTGACCGTTTTTGTTTAGCTTAATTAAGACATGGATAAGACATGGATGAATTCAAACCGATTGTCGAAAGAGTACGAGAAAGGGGTATGGGAATTTGTTGAGTTTGCGGTTGCGCACTCCAAAGACCCGCTTCGAATGCCGTGTCCTTGCTTGGGTTGCTGTTATGCCGGGGGTAAGGTTGACGGGAATCAGTTGGGATCTCATTTACTACGGTTTGGAATTGATAGAATTTATACATGTTGGACAATGCATGGTGAGAAAAGTACCGGGAATGCTGAGTCGAGTTGTAATAGGAAGTATGCTTCAAACGACGATTGCACAGACACATACGATTGTGATCGAGTCGAAGAGATTGCAGAAGCGCTTGAAGAAGATCTTGCGGATTGTCCCAAAATGTTTGAGAGGTTGGTAAGCGATGCAGAGAAACCGTTGTATGTTGGTTGTTCAAAATTCACAAGATTGTCTGCGGTGTTAAAGTTGTACAACTTAAAGGCGGACAATGGATGGTCAGATAAAAGTTTCACAGAGTTATTAGTCCTTATGAAAGATATGCTACCAGAGGATAATGTTCTTCCCAATCGAACGTATGAAGCCAAAAAGATGTTGTCTTCTATTGGAATGAGCTATGATAAGATACATGCATGTCCAAACGATTGCGTTTTGTTTCGAAACGAGTATGCAGCGTTGAATGAGTGTCCTAAATGTGGTGCCCCTCGATATAAGAAAAAGTTGTCTCCTGCTAAAGTCTTATGGTATTTTCCTATAATTCCGAGATTTAGACGCATGTATCGTAGTGAGACCGATTCAAGACACTTGACTTGGCATGCAGATGAAAGAATTATTGATGGAAAGTTGCGACATCCGGCAGACTCACCACAATGGAGTAAAGTTGATACTGAATATCCTGAATTTGGAAAAGAAGCAAGAAACCTTCGGTTGTCATTGTCTACTGATGGAATGAACCCGCATGGTATTCAAAGTATCTCGCATAGCACATGGCCTGTGATTCTTATGATTTATAACTTACCTCCGTGGCTATGTATGAAGCGTAAGTACATGATGTTATCTATGCTAATTTCTGGGCCTAAACAACCAGGGAATGACATAGACGTATACTTGGCACCCTTAATCGAAGATTTAAAGTTTTTGTGGGAGAGAGGTGTGGAGGTTTACGATGGGTATAGGAAAGAAAGTTTCAACTTGAGGGCGATGTTGTTTGGAACAATTAATGATTTTCCAGCATACGGAAATCTATCCGTGTACAGCAACAAGGGTCAAAAGGCGTGTCCTGTTTGTGAAGATGAAACCGATACGACACGATTGGCGCTTTGTCAGAAGAATGTCTTTCTCGGCCATCGTAGATTCTTAAATTCTAATCATCACTACCGTGGGTGGAGAAAAGCATTCAATGGAGAGGCCGAACATCGTACAGCCCCGCCTTTTTTGTCAGGTGATCAAATTTTTGAAAAGGTGAAAGATGTGAGCACTCAGTTTGGCAAGCCTTTTGCACATTCAATTGTCAAGGGTGGGTGGAAGAAGAAGTCAATTTTCTTTGAACTTCCATATTGGAAGTCGTTGTACGTAAGACATTTCCTGGATGTTATGCATATTGAAAAAAATGTATTTGACAGCGTTATAGGTACGCTACTCAATATACAAGGAAAGTCTAAGGATGGCGTTAACATAAGGAATGACATGGTAAACATGGGGATGAGAACTGAATTGGGGCCCGTGACGAAAGGAAGACGAACATATCTGCCACCTGCTGTTTACACTCTATCTAGAAAGGAGAAGAAAACATTGTGTAAGTTCCTCAGTGAAGTAAAAGTTCCAGAAGGCTACTCTTCAGATATTAGAAGACTTGTGTCCATGAAAGACCTCAAGTTAAAGAGTTTGAAGACGCATGATTGCCATGTTATAATGGAACATTTTTTACCAATAGGTATACGTTCTATTCTGCCAGAAAAAGTAAGAAGCGCAATAACTAAGCTGTGTTTCTTCTTCAGGTCTATTTGCAGTAAGGTGGTCGATCCCGCGATCTTACCAACATTGCAAAATGAGATAGTTGTTACTTTATGTGATCTTGAAATGTATTTTCCTCCCTCGTTTTTTGACATAATGGTTCATCTAGTCGTTCATCTTGTGAAAGAGACACAACTGTGCGGACCAGCTTATATGAGATGGATGTACCCTGCTGAATGTTATATGAAAATATTAAAAGGGTACGTGAAAAACAGAAGTCGACCAGAGGGTTGTATTGCCGAGCGATACGTTGCTGAAGAAGCGGTTGAGTTTTGTACTGAATATCTGTCAAATGTTCAATCAATTGGACTCCCCAAATCTCATATTATCGGAAAAAAAGAAGGAAAAAGGCTAATTGGAAATAAAGTTGTGACAGTATCAATGGTCGAACGGGATCAAGTGCACTTGTATGTTCTGCACAATGAGATTGAGGTTGAGCCGTTTGTTGAAATCCACAAAGTTGTTCTCCGAGATTTAAATCCAAATAGAAATGAGAACTGGATAGTACGAGAGCACAATCGAAGTTTCATACCGTGGTTTAGAGATCATATTTATTCAAAGTATCGTTCAGATCCTGCTTCAGTAACAGAAAGGTTGAGATGTTTAGCCTATGGTCCATCTGTAATTGTGCTTTCTTATAGCGCATACGCAATTAATGGATACACATTTTATACCAAAGAACAGGATGATAAAAGTACTATGCAAAATAGTGGTGTTACCTTGGTAGCTGAAGCTATGCACATATCAAGTGCGAATGACTTAAATCCGAAATTTGCAAATTTGTCATATTTTGGGGTTATCGAGCGCATTTTGGTGTTTGATTACGCGAAGTTTCAGATTCCTGTATTTGGTTGCAAGTGGGTTGAAAATAATAGTGGCGTACGAATGGATAAGTCAGGATTTTTGCAAGTGGATCTCAATAGGGTAGGGTACAAAGATGAGCCTTTCATTCTAGCCTCTCAAGCTAAACAAGTGTTCTATGTCAATGATCCGACAAGTACGAAATGGTCTATAGTGCTTTTATCTAACAAAATAGTTGATGAAAAAATTGAAGATCAAGGTGATATTGGTGTTGGCATTGAATCTTGTACAAGAAACGATCAAAATGAGAATGAATCTTGTATTAGAAATGATCATAATGAGGGTATTTGGATCAATCCAACCGTCCGCATTGTTAAGAGACGCGTAGTACACAATCCTACCAAGAAAAGAAAGAGACGTTAGTGATAAAGTAATGGTCTCGATAACCTTCACTCGCTTATGTTTAGTAATGGTCTCATTTTTATATTTTTTAATTATTATATTTAGTAATCTGGCATCGAATATGTGAAAATCTTACAATTTGTACTTTAAATGAACATGCTTTTAATATTGATAGAGTATGCATCCCCTCATCTTTGCCTAAAAGAAATATCATGAAAAAGTAATATTGATTGTATCACATGCTTTTATTTTATTAATATCTTCACGTTTAACAATTAATAATGGATTGATTTTTTTTCTTCTTATAATAACTTCTATGTTGTAATTTTTTGAAATGTTTCTCATATAAAGTTAGTGTTAATAGTGTACTAATGTGCTTTAGTTTGTTTGATACAGGTTCAATGGCTCCAGATAGAGATGCTCCACCTGAAAACCCACCTGAAAACTCACAAGAAAACTCACAAGAAAGAGTTGCTTCGGATACAAATGCTCCACCTGATACTGAAGCAAAAGAGGTTGCACGAGGCATCACTATTATGAAGGGAATCATTCGACATAGAGACCAAGGATTAGTATACCGATTGGAATGGAATTCTGATAAACAACCAATTGGTCCTAATTCTGCAAAGTTGACAAGTTATATTGGTACACTTGTCCGTATGCATATTCCGGTCTCCGTAGCTACCTGGAAATCGAAAACGAAAAATTTAGAATTGGAGGAGAAAAAACAAGCGATTTGGGAAGAGCTTCAGGTATATATCATATATGGTTAATTGTTGTTATTATCTTGACGATAAATTGTTTAAATTACTTATACTAACACACTATGCGTACGTTTTTTTGCAGAGGACTTTTGAGATACCAGATGAACGTAAAAGCTACATACTTAGTTTGGCCGGCAAAAGATATAGAGGGTGGAAAAGTTTTTTGACAAACACCTATCTTAAGGATAAAGATGGAAAATTTCTTGAAGAGGCACCGGGACGGCCAACAAAGTATGCGACCTTCATTGATGAAGCAGATTGGGCTGAGTTTTTAAAGCAAAGAGATGAAGCTTTTCAGAAAAAGAGTGCCACGAATAGTAAGAGAGCATCCAAACCCGCGTATCCATACAAAAAAGGGCGTTTGGGATATGCACGCTTAGAGGATAAAATTGTAAGTAAATAGAAATGCGTTTTAATTAATTGTCTACATGTGCATGTTTTAATTGACGATTTTATCGTTTGTGTCAATGCATAGTTAGAGGAGACTAAAAGTGAGGAAGCTTCACTTCCTGTACATGTGTTGTGGAAGGAAGCTCGTGTGGGCAAGAATCAAGCTGTCGATCCCGATGTTCAGAGAGTTTATACTGAATGTGTAAGTATAATACTGTGTCTTTAATTAAATCAAATGTTTTTTAATATATAAATGATTTTTTATCTCCACTAATAATTATTTAAATGTAAATGAATTACAGGAGACCTTGTCGCAATCGGCATCCACCGGTGAGGAGAGCGTACTTAGTAGAGTACTAGATGCTCCCGAGTATCCCGGTCGGGTGAGGGGTAAGGGTCATGGTGTGACTCCAACCTCTTTTTATAAGAGTTCTAGGAGAAGATCAAATCTTACCAATGAAGAAGTGTTGCAAAAGTTGCAGGAATTGCAAGCACAGGTCTCTGAATTGCAAAGAGATAAAGATATGTATATGAGAGAAAATTGCAACACTTCATCGGTGAGAGAAACTAGTGATAAGGCTAGTATCAACTATCAAAAGAAATTTCCCGAGGTAATTATAAGTTTTTTTCCTTACAAACTGTTCTATTTTATTAATGATAATGACTTTATATTTTCTATTTGTTTAGGGCATTTCATCTTGCAAACTATACTTATCGTCACCGAATTATCGACTAGTTGGCAAGGGAAAAGTGCACAACACTTCGGGAGATTTACTTCACCACAGACCGCTCCCGGATGGACACCTGAAAGTATCGGTGGATGTTGTATTAGATCGTGATGCGATTCTACCGGTACCTGACATGGTCTCAGAGACGACATTGCTGCGAGATGCAATAGGATCATTTGTTGCATGGCCCTCGGAGCTCATTACCATTAGTGATGAGGTATACTGAAAACGATTATGAATCATTTAGTTTTCGAATGTCAATTCTAAACCGTTTATTAATTATTTTTTACATTTTAATTTTAGACTGCTCCTATAAAACCCACAATTAAGGGTAAAGGGATTTTACAGGAGGAGGAGTCTGTTGCATCACTAAAAGAGGTACATTTAAAGTGTTAATATATAGTCTGAATCTAAATCTGCATGATTTTATATTTTACCTAACTTATATGATTTTTAGGCATCTGCTCGGGAGTCACAACAAGTGACGCAGCAGGTTCGTAGCTTACCACCCACTGGTCCTCCGAAGCAAGCGGCAAAAAAAGGCGGTGCTTTTGTGCCTCGATACCGTTCGACACTCGCAATAATGGTTGATATGTCCGATTTGAAGGATGGTGGTTTACGTGAAATCAACATGGATGAAAGTGTCTTCGGTATTGAATTCCCGTCACATATTACATTTGATGACTTGGAAGAGATTTTTAGGCATGATCAACTAGGCGTCAGTAATATGCACTCATACATCCGGTAATATTCACTCATCCGATATATTATTTAATTAGTCCCACAATATAATTTATTTACACATTTCAATGAAAATAATCTAATGTTTATTATGTTTTTATTTAAGGTTGTTGTATGACAGAGTGTTGCGCGGGACTGCATTGTCTAACAGATTCCGTTTCGTGTCTTCCGCCCATTGCAGCGGAATGACAATTGCTTCGGAACCGGAATCAGTTAGACAGCGCTTAGTAGATAGATTCATGTCCACCGGCAATACAGAAAGTCTGCATCTTTGGGCGTATAATACCCGACCAGTAGGGTTAGTTTCTCATTCTTGGTTCATCTAATCTCTGTTTCTTTTGTGTATAGAAAAATTTTCATATAACCTATTGTTTTAATTTATAGAGCACACTGGTTACTGCTTGCTATCAACCCGATAAGAGAAGTCGTGTATTATCTGAATTCGGTAAATGGTGAATGGACCAATTATCCGGCTATGAAGGAAATCGTTGATTTGTAAGTGGGATCGTTCTAAATATATATTCGTGTATATTTATATATTTTCTTATTTGTGGGATTGATCTAAACATATGCTTTTATATATTTAATAATTAGATCAATACAAGTGTTCCGTAGTCAACGGGACGCACAGGTATCCCGGACTAAATCAAACAACATCACTTGGATCCAAGTGCAGGTACATTACTTTTCACAATTTTGCTTATAATATTTATGCTACTTGGTAAAACAAGACAACTATAGAATCTTATTTGTTTTATTATGTAGTGTCCGCAACAGCGAAACAGTTATGATTGCGGATACTTTGTTTTGAGGTTCATGAAAGAAATCCTTCAGGCGAATCAATTAGAGATTCCGCTCACGGTATGAATTTATAACTTAAGATTATTTCATATAATTTATTACATTTAACTAAATATATCATTTATATTATGTTTTTGTTTTGTAGTACCTTGACGAATTCCGTGCTGCTGGGTACCCGAAGCTTAAGTTGGAAGAAATTAAAGAAGATTTGTGTCAATATTATATTAAGCAATTTTTCATGTAGGATTTGTGTCGATTTGAACTATAATATTATTGATGTAATGATGTATATATATAATTTTGGATATTATAATGGTATTATATTAGTATATATATTGTCTTACTGATGGCTGAAATAATAGCGTCGAAAATATATTACAGGTCAAAAATATATTACAGGTCGAAAATATTACAGGTCGAAAACATTACAGGTCGACTGGGAGGATTAAATTATAGGTTGTACATTAAAATACCTCATTTAGAAACGACAGCGCTTTTAAAAAGCGCTCTTAAAGGTCCACCTACTAAAGCGCTTCTTAGTAAAAGCGCTGCCAAAGACCAGTAAAAAAGCATAAAAAATTAAAAAAAAACGCAGCATACAAAAGCGCTTTTGGAAAAGCGCTCTTATAGGGGGGCCTATCAGAGCGCTTTTTCCATAAAAAGCGCTCTCATAGGGGGGCCTACCAGAGCGCTTTTACAAAAGCGCTTTTGTATGCTGCGTTTTTTTTAAATTTTTTATGCTTTTTTACTGGTCTTTGGCAGCGCTTTCTGGGAAAAGCGCTCTTAAAGGGGGGTCTACCAGAGCGCTTTTTCCAGGAAAGCGCTCTTATAGGGGGTCCTACCAGAGCGCTTTTTCCAGGAAAGCGCTCTTAAAGGGGGGGTCTGGGGGTCTACCAGAGCGCTTTTAGAAGCGCTTTTGTTACCTACGCCAGCGCCAGCTATTAAAGCGCTTTTAAAGGCCAAAATAAGCGCTTTAAAAGCCCTTTTCCGTAGTAGTGAATCTTGTGAATTTAGTGCCACCTTTATACAACGGTTTCTCTGCATCGCTTACCAACCTCTCAAACATTTTGGGACAATCCTGAAGATCTTCTTCAAGTGCTTCTGCAATCTCTTCAACACGATCACAATCGTATGTATCTCTGCCATTGTCGTCTGAAGCATATGTCGTACTATCCCCTGGGTCAACATTCCCATTACTTTTCTCACCATGAAATATCCAACATGTATAACTTTGATCAATTCCATTCCTCAGTAAATGTGATTCCAATCTAACTGTGTTAACCTGACCCTCATAACAACAACCCAAGCAAGGACATTTCATTCGATTGGGGTTTTCGGCATGTTCAACAGCAAACTAAACAAATTCTAATACCCCATTCTCGTACTCTTTTGACAATTGGTTGGAAGACATCCATTTTTCATCCATGGTTTTACTACTAAGTAGCCTAAACAAAAAAAATACTTAAAAAAAGGACATAGACTAAAAAGCTTAATACCAATTAGGCATATTCATCGAAAATCAAAATACTATAACTATTCAAGCAACTATAGCAAATTAAAAGAACAACTAAATACCTGTAGAGAAGTCAGCAACTTCTGAAACCACACAGTGTAATATTCTTGGAAAGGCTCAAAAACTCCACGCTTCATAAGTAACCTATATAAATGATCAATTAATTTCATTATAATAAAAAATCTATAGATTAAGAATTACATTAGAATATTTATACAACATTAAACATATATGTATACACCATTAAATAATCACTATTATTCTTTTTAACATATATTTTACTAATAAAACAATATTAAACATATATATATATATATATATATATATATATATATATATATATATATATATATATATATATATATATATATATATATATATATATATATATATATATATATATATATATATATATATATATATATATATATATATATATATATATATATATATATATATATATATATATATATATATATATATATATATATATATATATATATATATATATATATATATATATATATATATATATATATATATATATATATATATATATATATATATATATATATATATATATATATATATATATATATATATATATATATATATATATATAACATATATTAAACAATATTTTTAACATATATATTATCGTTTCTATTCTATATTATCACTAATATTTATATTATCGTTTCAACTTTACATTATCATCAAATAATCACTTATATTATCAACTTTACACCATCAACTATATGATTTTTTCAATTTCATTTTCAACTATATGTGAAGTGCTTTCAATTTCAATACTATAAGTGTTATTACGACAACCTCTCAAACCAAAATGTATAGCTCAATTAATTGTATAGGAACATATTTTCTCTCAATCAAAACATGCAATATTCATTGTGACATTTACACAAACACCTTACATGCAAAACTCATTGTGACATTTTCACAAACACCTTACATGCAAAAACCACATACCACACAAAACACAACATAATGCAACATTATCAACACTAAATCAACACTAAATCAACACTATCAACTAATCCAAATGTAACATTATATATCAACATTATCAAATATATAAAAAATCACACCTAGAGGAGAAGAGAACCATGGTTGTGAATGGAAGAAAGAATGAAACGGTCTTGAATGGAAGAAGGATGAAAACCTTGAAGAAAGGTTGCAACGATTTTGTCTAGAATCAAACGAAAATAGCTTGGGAAAAAGGGTTTTATTTGTAACTGTGTTGTTGTGTGAAAATGGGTTTTGGCAAAATAATAACGTTATTGTAATAGAAATGTTGGGCGCGTGTTTTATTTTTTTTTATATCATGACTTTAGGCAGCGCTTTGAGAAAGTGCTGCTTAATCCCACCCTTAGCCAGCTCTTGTAGTAGAAAGCACTGCTTAATCCCCCCTTTAGGCAGCGCTTTAACAAAGCGCTGCTTAATCCTCCCCTTTAGGAAGCGCTTCTCCAAAGCGCTACAGTACATACCTCCTTTAGCAACGCTTTATAAATTCACATTAACCCCCTTAAGGCAGCACTTTCACAAAGCGCTGCTTAAGCCCACCCTTTAGGAAGCACTTCTAAAAAGAGTTGTCTAAAGCCCCCCTTTAGGCAGCGCTTCAGTACCTACCCCCCTTTAGCAGTGCTTTCTCAAATCATATTCACCCCCTTAGGCAGCGCTTTTTTAGAAAGCGTTGTCTAAGGTATACGACAAAATTTCTGTGTTTTTTAAATGTGGTTTTAGTAGCGCTTTTGAAAAGAAGCGCTGCCTTAGGTGTGCCGTCTAAAATTATTTTTGGCGTAGTGAAGACACTTAATAATAAATGATGAGAATCATATCTTTGTTAAGTATGAGAAATGATTAGCGGGTTTCTTCTTGATCTTATCGTTCTTTCATTCTTATTTTTTGGTGTGGTTCAAGTCTCAAAGAGCCCTTTCATGGATAAGTGGCAAAGTGACTAATATCTCTCTCTTGATGTCAACTAGATATTATCCATAACAAAATACCAACCAATGCAAGCCTTTTTGTATTCAGACTTTTTCTTTTAAGACCTTTTCAAAAATGACATACTTCGCTAGCATTGTCTATAAAAAAACACACATCAAACATAAACTATGGAGCCAAACTACGGTGCTCTGATTTCATAAAAGGGATATGTAGTCATCTGGTCGCGGAGCTCAACCGAGCGAAACTTTTTAAATATTTCCTTCTTTTCCCCATGTTTTCTTTTGCATGCATTCCCTCTTTGCATTTTCCCTTTTAGAATTAAGCTTTAGACATAGATTAAACACACCCTTAGAATAGAACAAACTTAAGTGGATCTTGTGGAGTACCATAGACCTGAGGGGTTCTAATACATTCCCCTCGCGTAACCGACTTGCTTACCCTTTTTCTCTTGGTCGCAATGACCATGCTCCTTTCCTTCCCTCGGGTTTACTCTGTGTTTGCTTTCCCTCTCTTGGGATAAATAACATTGATGGCGACTCTTTTGTCCTTTCGCCTCTGTTCACACTTCGATGAAAATCCCAGACGCGACACTAGTCACCATCTTCATTAACTAGATCACAAACCTTTGCATTTTGTAAAGCACTAAGGATAACCAAATCACAATCAGCAATGCATTTTCCACTTTCAATCCCCAACAGTCATTCCAGACATGAATATGAGCACCATTTCCTATTTTGCAAATACATGTGTCAAGCATATCAAGCATGCATTTAACAATCGCTCGCCAAATATAAGAATCCGTATTTTTTTTCGTGACACTAGAATTTAAATTTGAAATCTCTCATTTTCACTTTCTACCCTCTTCTTCTACGTCTTTTTATTCCTTCAGCAAAATTACCTTAGTGCTGATAAAGTGAAAAATACTAGTGAGAATTTTGTTATTTTGGTGGTGAGATAATAATGTATTTTACTCGAGAGAGAATTTTGTTATAAGGTATGTGTCATTTTCACTTTGAAAATGGTGTGAAATGAATATTTTTGGTACAACATTTGTGTTTGAGAAATGGACAAAAGCTTCAATGCTTTTGTTTCAGAAATGACTAAAATATTGTTTTGTAATATTGGTTCAAACTAAAATATAGAAAAACGATTAAATAACAATGATTTTACCTCTATTAATATTATAAATCGAGGTAATAATACTTCTCTATTACCTTGTGTTTTCAGATAACGGGGAGAAAATGTGGGGCACGCCATCTAATTCTTAAAGTAATAAAAATTACATGTCTAGAGATCGAACCTATGTGCATAACACTTTACCTCTCGGTTATTCTGAAACCGAGGGGTAAAGTGACAAGTTTTCATGACGCTCTTCATTACTTTGTCTGCGAAGTCGAGGTTAAATCCCCTTCATAACTGATGTTAAAAGTGTTTTTTTGTAGTATTTTGAATTTAAAGTATCAAAGTCAAACAACACTTCATTATAACTATTTTATTTTTGAATATATACGATTGTTAATTATTCCATATACATTATTAAACTATATATATTATAGATGACCTTTCTAAGTTACAATCGTCAAATAAGCATATGAATTTTGGGGATGTCCCTATTCTCGTAGAAGAAAAGTATCGCTCTCAGAATCAATCGCTAGGTTAACGATACTATCACTCATCTTAACTAAAAAAAGAAATGTTGAAGGTAAAAGCTTGGGTGAAGGGTATCTGGTTATGAGAGAATTGACGAAGCAAATTAAATGGAATAAGGTATAAAATTTGATAGAGAAGTTACAATCGCTAATGAACGCCTTCTAGAAGAAAGAAGAGAAGATGTTTACTAGTAAAGTGACCTTTGTTGTAAAGGTTCCTTAAAACCTTTTTTGATGAAGAGAAAGAAAACATATTTTGGAGATTGCATTTACCGCGAAAATTGGAAGTTTTGGAAAGTCGGACGAAAAGTCAAAAAATAGAAATTGGGAAAAAAATTGGCCGGTGAATAGTACCATCCATATAGATGAATAGTATTGTATGCACGGATGAATAGTACTGTATGCATGGATGAATAGTGATGTCCGTATGGTGAATAATGATGTCCTTATGATGAAAATAGATTTTGGGTTTTCAGGCTTTTTCGGTTCGGTCAATGGACCCATGTATAATTGTATTTCAATTTTGGGCTTTGTTTGTTGGGTATTTGCTATTATAAATATGTATCTCTTATATGCTTGCAGGTGTAACAATCTTAGAGCCTATAAGAACAAGGGAGAGCAATGGTTTAAAGGTATATCATAGGGTTTTGGCTATTCTCGAGGGAACCCTTAGAAAGGCAAGGTTTTTGGAAATCTTTGGGGTTATATAAGGTTATTTGGAATTGGGAAACACTTGTTTACACCTTGGGTTTGGGTTATTAATATATTGAAGGTTGAAGAGGTTGGGAAACACTTGGGTAGAAAATAGGGTAATTCTTGGTTGCATTCAAGGTTGTTCTTGGGAACCTGAAGGCAAACACTATTTTCTTGTAACTCATTTATAATCTTGTGTAACAATTTTTTGAGTATATTGAATCAGAGAGATACTCTCTCCCCTATAGTAGATCGTTTGATCGAATTGAGTAAACAAACCTTCGCCTTTTTCTTCCTTATTTTGTTATATAATCTATGTACGAATTATTATTGTTGTAGACCATTTATTTTGGTTTCTAGTATTATTTGCCTCACAAATTGATATTGAACTTTTTCGTAATTCATAACAAGTGGTGCAGTGAGCCTGGAGCAAAGAAGTATTGTTGACAAGTGAGCAACATGGTTAGATGGGAGATTGAGAAATTTTTGGGTAACAACCACTTCGGGTTATGGAAAACTAAGATGCAAGCAATTTTAATTCAAGAGAAGTGTATTAATGCTTTGAAGAGTGAAGCATTGATACTTGCAGGGCTTACTCAAGTACATAAGACCGAGATGGTGGATAAGGCCAGAAATGTCATTATCTTGTGCCTCAGGGATAAAGTTCTAAGAGAATTCGCCAGGGAGAAAACTGCGATCTCTATATGGGAAAACTTGAATCATTGTATATGACAATGTCTTTGGCTTACGGGTTGTGTCTGAAACAACAAATATATTCATTCCGAATGGTGGAGTACAAATCCATAGTTGAACAACTTACATAATTTCACAAGATTATTGATGATCTTGAGAATATTGAAGTGAAGATTGATGATGAGGACAAGGCTTTGATCTTGTTGAGTTCATTACCAAGATTCTTTGAGCACTTTAAGGATGCCCTTCTTTATGGTAAGGAAGATACTATTACTTTGGATGAAGTCCAGATGGCGGTGAAATACAAAGAATTTTCAAAGTCAAAAGATTTGAAGATTGGAGATAGTGGTGAAGGCTTAAATGTGTCAAGAGGAGAAGGTGAGCGTAGGATGTCCAAATCAAAGAGGTCTGATAAGTCAAAGGTAAAATGTTTTAATTGTCCGAAAATCGGTCACTTTAAAAGAGATTGTCCTGAGAGAAAGGTCAATGAATATTATGTTCAAGCTATAGTTTCCTTGGGTGAGGAAAGTTATAAGTATGCTGAAGCACTAGTATTTTCGAGTTTGGAAACTGAAGATAGTTGGGTCGTTGACTCAGGTTGCTCTTATCACATGTGTCCAAGAATAGAATACTTTGAAACTTTGAATATGGTTCAAGGTGGAGTTGTTCACCTTGGTGATAAGAAGGCTTGCAAGGTTCATGGTATTGGTACAGTCAGACTTAAAATGTTTGTTAATCGCAAATTTTATTATTCACAATGTGAGGTATGTTCCAGAACTCAAGCGAAATTTATTATCTATAAGTATATTTTATGATCTAGGCTATTGTACTAAATTTGAACATGGAGTGTTGAAGATTTCGCGTGATGAATAGATCATTTCTAAAGGGTCTAAAATATGTGGTCTATATATTTTAGAAGGTTTAAATTTTGTTATTAATTCATCAGTAACTAGTGGAGGCTTTCATGATAAGGAAGAACTATGGGATTTGAATTTAAGGCGTTACAAATGCCTTGTGAAAGTTTCAGAGGAGTATAATGAATTTTTCATAAATCGTGGGACAAAAATTCATGTTACCGCTGAGTTATTATTGAGTTTTTAGGGAAGAGATGAGTTTAAAACAACTTAATTGGTTGGTAGAGAATTTCTTCAGAAGAAGAATAGTGAAAACCAAGGGAGAAAACTGGTAGAAACTATAACGGAGAAAACTAAGTTTGAGGTGAAGTTTCCTACTATGGATGCTAGCAGTAGTGAGGGAACGATTATAGAGATATCTGATTATCATTTGAGTCATGATAAGGTAAGGAGGGTTATTGTAGCATCTCAAAGGGATGTGTAATACGGTGGGAGAACTGACTTGTTTTTGTCTTTTATCGCAAATATGCAGATAGTAAGAGTTGCCACCGAATTTTCTTTTATTCAATAAGGAAAGGGTGAAAAGAATGGGAAAGACCTTGATAGATTTTGAGTTCGGGGGGTAGGTTATGAAAAGGGAAGTTGTTAGCACCCTTTTCATCTGTAGTTATCTACGGTCTCTTAATCGCTTAGCTCTCTTTGAAAATTTCTTTGTGTGTGTGTTTGAAAACATTTTGAATGCCAATGTAAGGTGAGCTTTGTATTGACTCTTGTATCGGTAAGAGTGTATATAAAGCATTTGTTTGAAAATATTTTGAAAGTATTTTTGAAATGTTTTGTTTGGTGAGCAAGAGATTAAAAGTATCTACCCACTCAAGGTTCTTCTTGTACTTTTCCTTCTCCTTTAGATAGTGCTATCCATACCATTAGTTAGTAGGAAGCCCTATCTTTGGATGTGAAGGGACAAGCGAGGGTCACCGTACGGTCATCAAAGGCAACTCGTAAGGATGCTTTAAAATTTTTTACAAGGGACTATCATTGTTTTATTCGTAGGCAACTCGAGGGACTAGATCATTTTCGAAAGGGTCATCACGGGACTATGATATTTTTGTATGATAACTTGATCGAGGGTCTTTGCTAAGGCGTCCCCTCGTTCGAGGGACATGACCGTTATTTTACAAAGGCAACAAGGGAGGTTACCCTAGAGTTGTGAGTGTGCGAGTATGTTGTATTCAGTTATTTAGTCTTTAGGTTAAGATTATCTACCGTTTGTTTTTAGTATTGCCATACAATCCTAGTTACTAAGCAGTAAATATCAAAAACAGTAAATGTGCGGAAAGTAAAGGCAGGAAACATAAACCTAAAACTATTACACGGCTTTGGGGAAGATACAAAATAGAAAGGGGAAAGTAAAAACCCTAAGCTATTACAATCCAGAAAACACTTACATAATAATGAAAAAGCAGCAAAATAAACTACGCAATTACAATTGTGAACCCTATACGCTTTATCTATGGAAATAAAATAAAATTGACATAGGGAAAAAAGAAATATTTTTTGATGTTTTTTAGGAAAAAAAAAAGGTTTTTGATGATGACCTAAAATAAACCTAAAAATACTAATTAATTTTAATTAGAAAAATAGTTGATTAATCAAATTAATTAAAAAAGGGTTAATGATAAAAAACCTAAAACCTAATTATTTTTAGGGTTTACAAAAAAAAACAATTATTTTAGGTTTGTAAAAAAAAGGTTTGTGGTTCTATGGTTGGGTGAATTTAGGTTTTAAGGGGAAAAAAGGAAAAAGAACAAGTTAGAAGTAAAATCATACAAAATGTCAGGGGCGGGTGTTGAACCCATGCCCTTAGCCTTCCATGTTGCATAGTTTACCACTGCACCAGACACGCTTTGGTGTTATTAGAATGGAAGAAACGCGTTATAGGATATACCTGCAAAAACATGAAAAATATGAAAAATATATTTCAAAATTCCAAAAGGCATGGATCGAACCTGTGCCCTGGCATAGTAAAACCTTATCTCGCATACGCTTGCCACTAGGGTGGCTGTACATCCGGTAATATTCCTGAAATGATTTAAATATAAAATGAACAATATTGCATGGACCGGAGAAGCGTCGGAGCCCTAGCTCCGATCGTCTTCTCCGGTGACTCTTTTCTTTGTTCTTGCAAAATAAAAGAAGTTAGTGATTCCCAGAGACCTTACCCCCTTAAATCAAGCCTTACGATCTCAATGGAAGTTTAATTTTGTGCTAAAACATGCTGCAAAAGGAGATACGATGAAAATAATATTGCACGGTGCAAACATGGAAACCTTTGATTTAGCCATTATGGGGCTCTCACGATGGATTTTTCCTGCATATTGATATCTCATAAACACATTAGCATGGTTAGTAGGCGTAAAAACACAAATAAAAAAACTAAAATATGAATTCACGTAATGATGGATAACCAGAGGCATGTAGTGCATTTTGAGCCCTTTGGATCATCATGGATGATCCATTCTTACCCTACAAAACTTCTGGAAGTGAATGGAATGACTGATTTGTTATGAAAGTGGCTTAAAGCTAGGGTTTCGAGTTGCCATAGTTCTTGAAATTTTTTGAGATTTTGGAGAGGTTTCTTGCAAGGGTTTCTTCATGACTGCCTTGTCTAAAATGATAATGATATATAGAGGAGAATTAGGACAACCAAAGAATGGGCTTGGACCTTTGTAAGAAGCATTGGTTTATCCTTTTAATTTTTGACTATAAATTAATAAAAATCAAAATAAATAGAATAAAAAATCCATGGGGTGTATAAAGTGATTTAGAGGTTCACATTGAGACTTATAGCATGCATGGACCTTTAAATATAAGCCCATTAGCCCAAAAATTCAAGTTTGGTCACTTTTGGTTTCATGCATTTCCTTAAAATTTCCCAACTTGTACCAATCATAACTCTCTCAATTTTTGTCATTTGAGGGCGATCTTTGACTTTTTGGAAAGCACATGTGTCTTCTACAATATCTATTTTGATCATTTTAGCATTTGAAGATTTTATCTTGATGTAAGTTGCCTTGACAAAACGTGTCTTTTTATTGACTTTTGAAATGGCCTATAATGTATTGGCCCATATATCTCAAATGAAACACTTTTTGGACTTGATCTTAGATAGAAAAAGTTGTATAGAATTGAATTCCCTTCAAAATGAGCTTTGGTTGGGGAAACACTGATGAAGCATGTGAAAGTTATGCTTGGTCAAAGTTCAGTTGACTTCTCTTAAGAAAACCCTAATTTGGCAACTTTTGACTTTTAATGGTTTGAGAGTTTTCTTAATGAATCATGATCAAACCTTGATAAAATTATGAATATGACTTCAAAATCTTGATGTTGACCAAAAATCTTGAAGTTTGACTGTATGTTGACCACATTTGGCTTTTTGTCCAATACAATTGATTTCCAGTCATCTAAGCAATTGATTGAGCAAAATTGTGATGCAAGGCTTGAAACTTGGTATGAGCATTCTTGGAGACATATAAGAAACCATGAAATCCACTTTAGGCCTTAGAAACTCAAACTTCCTTAAGAAAAGTGAAACCATATTTGTAGGTTAATTGCTTAGGAGTGGACTTTGTCTGATCAATTCTTGAGCAACCTTGAACAATTGAGAACCCTATGAGCATGAGAAGATGTATTAAAGAAAATGGGAGGGGAAATTTTGGGGTATAACAGATTCCCCTATTCAATCTTCTTAAACCTGAAGAGTTAGATTGACATGTCCGCCATTTGTGATCTGAAGGTAGAAGAGGATTGAACACTTAAGTGCCCAGAAATTTGCACTCGCATGTGCAAGAGGTAACGATGTTGGTTGATAATATTTCTTGAATAGGCTTAAAGATTCCATTCGGAGAGGTGACAGAATGTCGTCGGAGATGGCCTTATATATGCCATCCAGAGTAACTGTTGATAAGAGTATAAAAATGAGTCTATGTTCGACTATATCTGAAGAATGTTTTTCAATATGAATCTCTGAGGAAAAGGCTTATCAGATTTGGTCTCTGAGTGAAATGCTTGTCAGATTTAGTCTCTAAGGGTAATGCTTGTTAGATTTAGTCTCTTAGGGAAGTGCTTGCCATGTATATACTCGCCTCGTCCTGCTTCGGAAATTGACCTACAATCTATTTTTGTTGGTAAACCCGTCCTGCTTTAGAAATTCACACCACTTGGTCATGTCAATAGTTACCCCGTTCTGTTTCAGTACTTAATCTTTGACTGGTTATGCAGATAATTGCCTCGTCCTGTTTCAAGAATTAATCTATGCCTTGTCATATAGATAGTTGCCCTGTCCTATTTTAGGAATTAATCTCTGACCTTCTTTTGTTGGTAAACCCGTCATGTTTCGGGAATTCATACCGCCTGGTCTTGTTGATAGTTGCCCCATCTCGTTTCGGGAATTACTCTTTGACCTATTCGAAATTTGTTGATGATATTCGTCTGTTTGTGGACTAACCTGAAAGAAATAAAGTTAGTTTTATGCAATTTCATGATGTATGTAATGCATTGCATGATGATGCTCTCAAAATAAATGAGAATGTGTTATATGCGTTTCATATGCATATGTTATGATATTTATAAATGATGTATGGATGTAAGATGTCGTTGAAGCGTATTGGTAGCTTCATGTAACACTTTTGGCTGGGGAAATAGACCCTGTTGGAGAAGAGAATTCTATAGTAGATTTTAGAGTGTTGGAGAAATAAACTCTGTTGGAGAATTAAATTCCTGTAAACTATACTGAGGGAATCATTTCTGATGGGAATTGGAATTTATATGCTATGTTGAGGAAGTTTCCACCATATGCTGGGGAAATGATCAAACTTACTTATACGTTAGGCGACCTACTGGTGGAGATGATCATGTGACCTGCTGGAGGATGCCCCAATTTCTGTCTTAAGGCGTATTAGACTTGATGGGAAATGTATCTCTGTCGGGGATGAGATTGTGAAGGTATCTCTACGGGGATTTCTCTGTGGGGATTTCTGGATAACTTGAACATTATCCCAACTCCTAGAGTCTTTAGTAACTGCTTATTCCTATTTTTATGCATATATTTGTTAATAGTAATCATATTCATATGCATATGTTCATTCAATTTAGTCATTGGATGTTTTTGCAAACAAAATAGAAAAAGTAAAACAGATTTGAATTTTGAATTTGACTTATATTGATAACTTTCCTATAAACAGGCGGTTTTGTACAAAGAGACAAAAATCTTAGTAAGAGGAAATTATCATAAAATGAAAAGTACAAAGTAAAAACAGAGAAAAACATCTATGTGGAAATGATCCAATCGAGTTTCAAATTTGCTATTGCATCTATGTCTTCAAGCATCTCATCCCTTGTTGTGGGAAGAAGTTGACTGAATTGATCTGTACCATTTGAACTTGACGTTGATAACAAAGCTTGTTGTCAGTAGATCATACAATAGAACATAGTTGTAGGCCTCAATCCCTAACTTTTTCCTGGACCTCCCTTTCAGGTTTTCACTCCACCGGGATACCCTTTTTTTCCCAAGCCGCCTTTTTCAGGTTTTCGACCTGTCGGGTGTACAAATATTCATATATATCCCTAATTTTTGCCCGAACCCTTTTGGTTCATTGGGACGCCCTTATTTTTGCCTAGGCCAGTCAACCTAGCGGGTCACTTTCATGCGTAGTATTTTTTGACTATGTATGTGTTCACAGGGTGTGAAAAATCTTCACCGTCCATGGTGGTAAGTATCATAGCACCACCATAAAATATCTTCTTGATCAAAAATGGCCCTTCGTATGTGGGAGTCCATTTTCCCATGGGATCACCATGTGGTAGAATAATGCGCTTTATTACCAAATCACCAGCTTGGTATACTCGAGGTTTTACTTTCTTGTTAAAGGCCTTAGTCATGCATTTCTGATACATATGACCATGACAAATAGCTGCATGCCTTTTCTCGTCAACCAAATTTATCTAGTCCAACCTAGTCTGAATCCACTCGTCTTCGTCTAAATTTGCATCTTTCATAGTCCTTAGAGAAGGAATCTGGACTTCGACAGGTAGGACAACTTCCATATTGTATACTAGGGAGAATGGGGTTTCCCAGTTGATGTCCATATTGAAGTGAGATAACCATGAAGAGAAAAGAGAAACATCTCATACCAATCTTTGTATGTCACCGCCATCTTCTGTATAATCTTCTTGATGTTCTTATTGGTGGCTTCCACTGCGCCATTCATCTTCGGTCGATACATAGAAGAATTGTGGTGCTTAATCTTGAACTATGTGCAGAGTTCCATGATCATAGTATTGTTAGCATTGGTACCATTGTCCGTGATAATCCTTTCGGGGATGTCATATCGACATATAAAGTTATGCTTAATGAACCGGGCAACAACATTCTTGGTAACGGAGGAAAATAAAGCTGCTTCAACTCACTTTGTGAAGTAATCAATAGCGACGAGGATAAAATGATGCCCATTAGAAGCGATAGGCTTAATCTCCAAGAATATCAATTCCCCACATTGCAAATGGCCAAGGAGCAATCAAGACATTCAGAGAAACCAGAGGCACATGTACTTTATCGGTGTAGATCTGACATTTGTGATAAGTTCTGGAATGATGATAATAATCAGTTTCCATATCCTCCATAGATTTACCAACTTCCTTCTTGTCTACACAAAAAATCATAGTCGAATCATGGTTGCTATTGTACCCCAAAATTTTCCCTTCCATTTTTCTTCAAGACATTCTCATGAGGTCCTCATTTGCTCAAGTTGGCTCAAGAATTGATCAGACAAATTCTCCTTCTAAGCAATGGGTCCATAACTAGGGTTTTGTGTTTCACAAGGAAGAATGGGTTTCTAAGATCTCAAGTGGTTTTCATAGTTCTCCATAGGTCTCCAAGAATGCCCATGTCAAGTTTCAAGCCTTGCATCATAAATTTGCTCAGTCAAGGGCTCAGAAGAACGAGAATCAACTATATTGGGTAAAAAGTCAATTATGGTCAACATACAGTCAAACTTCAATATTTTTGGTCAATATCAACATTTTTAAGTCACATACATCATTTGATAAAGGGTTGATCATGATTCCTCAAGAAAAGCCCTCAAATCATTAAAAGTCAAAAGTTGCCAAATTAGGGTTTTCTTAGGGGAAGTCAACTGAACTTTGACCAAGCATAACTTTAACATGCTTATCATCTTTTCACCAACCAAATATCATTTTTAAGGGAATTTAATTTTTTACAACTTTTTCTATCTAAGCTCAAGTCCAAAAAATGCATCATTTGAGAGATATAAGCCAATACATTACAGGTCATTTCAAAAGTCAACAAAAAGACACTTTTTGTCAATGCAACTTACATTAAGATAAAGTCTTCAAAAGCAAAAATGATCAACATATAGGTTGTAGAGGACATATTGAGATTTCCAAAAAGTACAAGAACACCTTCAAAATATATAAATTGACTGAGTTATAACCATTGCAAGTTGGGAAATTTTGAGCAAATGCATGAAGTTCAAATTGAGCTAGCTTGATATTTTGGGCTATTGGGCCATGGTTTAAGAGTCTAAACGTGCTCTATGCTCCTTATACATCTTAGAACTAATTCATACACCCCTTGGTTTTTTTATTTTATTTATTTTTTATTTATATTAATTTAAAATCAAAATAAAATAAGATAAAATCCTATTTTATTACAAGAGTCCAAGCCCATCATATCTTTGCCCTAATTTTCTCTATATATTCATATCAATTCAGACATCAAAGAGAACCCTTACACACTAAAGTCATTTCCTAAGAATTGTCAAAAAAACATCAAACTTTTTCAAGAACCCTAGAACTTCAAAACTCTTGTTACAAGCCCTCTCACTACAAAACCTCCATTCCATTCACTTCCAGGAACATTGAAGGGTAAGGTTTGATCGGTTACCATGATCCAAAGGGCCTGAACCAGCATACATGCACCATCATTTTTTTCATTATTTCATGATTTTTGTATTTTTGTTCTCATTATGTTTTAACGCACACTAACGCCACTAACGTGCTCCTGAGATGCCAACATGCAGGTTTGAATCATCGTATGAATCACATGCTATCTGAATCATGAATGGCCATGATCAAACTGATTCATTTTATTTTTACCATACCTCACAAACCAGGGAAAATTAGCAAAAAACGATGGTCCCATTGAAATTACAAGATTGGATTTATGGGGGGTAGGGTCCCCTTGGATCTTTAACAACGTTTATTTTGCAGGAATAAGGAAAGGACTCACCGGAGAAGACGATCGGAGCTAGGGATTCGGCGCTTCTCCAGTCAATATATTTGTTTATATATTATATATTTATTGTTTCAGTTATATTAATGGATGTATAGCCTCCCCAGCGGTAGAAGCGCGCGCGATAAGGCATTAGTATCAAAGGGCCTGGGTTCGATCTAGGCTTTTGACACTTTGTTTCTCTAATATTTCATATTTTTGCAGGTTTGATACAAAACACGTTGGATGCGTATCCTAAAACCAAGGGTGCGTAGCTCAGTTGGTAGGCATGCATACTGGAGAGGCAGGGGTCATGAGTTCAACACTCACCTCTAGCATTTTTTTCTCTTTATTTTACTAACCTTATTTTCTCTCTTATTTATGCTAACCCTAATTTCTTAATTACCTTAATTACTTTTCTTTAATCAACATTAAAACAAATTAGGTTTAGTTTCTTTCTAATAAATTAATTTTGATTTTTTTTATTATTTATTTAATTACCTAACTTTTTCGATTAATTAAAATCAATTAGACTTTAGGATGATTATCAAAACTTTTTTTTGTCAAACGATCACAAAATGATTTTCAAGTTTCTTTTTCTCTTTGTTTTACAATCTTCGCGAACCTTATTATTTCCGCATTAGTTTATTTTGTCCCAATTATATAACTGTTACGGTTTGTAATAGTTTTAACTAGGGTTTAAGTTTTCTCCCCAGTTTTATGGTTTTGTACCCCCTTCCCCGAAGCTTTGTAATAGTGTAGGACCTTTACTTTCTACAATTTACTACTTTCCTTATACTTGCTAGTAATTAGGGCATGTATGGAAATATCTAAAACCAATCGTTAGATAACCCTAATCAAGATAAAATAACTGAATTGAATCACTTCTCACACACTCACCTTTAGGGTAACCTCACTTGCTGCCTTCAAATAAAAACAGTCATGTCCCTCAAATGTGTGGACACTTTAGCAAAGACCCTCGATTAAAATGATCATAGTCCCTCAATTATCCTTTGATGTTGCCTTCGGTAAACGATCTTAGTCCCTTATAATAAATTGCTAAAGTTCCCCTACAAATTGCCTTTATGACTGTACGGTGACCCATGCCTGCCCCTTCACATCCAACGATAGGGCTCCCCACTAACTAATAGTAGGACAATACTATCTAAAGGAGGAGGAAAATAACATAAAAGATCTTTGAGTAAGGGTATAATATTGTTATCGCTTTCTCACACAAAACATTTTTTACACAATAACACTTTTGAAATATTTTAAAAATGAACACTTTATACGCATTCTTAACTTATACAAGAATAATTACAAAGTTGTCGCACTTAGGCATTTTTCAAAATATTTTCAAACACACAAACACAAAGCATTTCAAACAAAGTGAGCTAAGCGATTAAGAGCTCATAGATAACTACGAATGAAAAGGGTGCTAACACCTTCCCTTTTCATAACCTACGCCCCAAACTCAGAAAATTCTTGAAGGTCTTTCCTGTTCTTTTCACCCTTTCCTTTTGGATAAAATAAAATTTAGTGGTAACTCTTGCTATCCACAACATTTGCGTATAAACGAAAACCAACTCAGTTCTCCCACCGTATTACAGAACTGGCGACTCTATTGGGAAAACTAAAAGTGGGGTTACCTTAGAGTTAGATCACTTTTAAACTGCTTTCCTTGTTTGATTTTTCTGCTTTATTTATAAAGGGTTGGTTGGGTTATTTCTTGAAAAGATCCTATACCCGGGTCTGGGGAACATTTTAGGTAAGTAGCAATAGATCATGGAAACTATATAGCATATACTGATATAGTTGAAGTGATGGCTACGTTAGTGCAACACATTGGTTTATATTGGTATCCCCCGAGTCAGTCAGGGAGAATACTAGGCTATCGCGTGGTGTTATGAGCACTAACTGAATTTGGAACCTTAATTGACCCAACTTAGCCATTAGAAGCTAGTGAGATAGCTGGCTTTGGTGCAGTTCGAAGTTGGTTGATACTCAATACTACACTCATTGAGATTCGACTCCCGAGTTTTGTTTGGTGGTAAGTTACTTGTCATGCTAGATGAAACTTGTGGGAAAAATCAGTGATATTGAGATCCCTAGAACTCGGTTACTTCTTTAGGACAGGTTGAGCCAACTAAACTTCAAGAGGGTACTTACCTACAAACCCCATGCAAGACTTAAACCTAAGGCCTTTGTGTGCTTTGCTTTGTTTTATTATCTATTTGAACATGATATCATGACATCATAACATCATAACATTATATCATGACTAACAATTTCAAGGATCTAGGGGATTTATCTTTGTTCTATGTTTCAGGGTCATGGCCTCCAGTCATAGGAATACTATATGAATCAACTTCATAAGGATACCTTCCAAGCTCGAGGAATTAGTCTCAAGGGTTCCTAACATTTCTCAGCTCACCAAGAGACGTGGTCATCTACTTAGTTTGGTTACTACTGGCTTTCAAGAAGACATGATGAGCATTCTTTTCTAGATCTTTGATCTGAAGCGTCACTGTTTTATCTTCCCGGATTATCAATTGGTACCCACAATGGAAGAATTCTCTAAGTTGCTCGAAGTGCCTATTCATGATCAGATACCCTTCACCAGTCTAGAGCAAGCTCTGAAACCTGAAGGCGTTGTAGTAGCCTTACATCTGAAACCATCAGACATCGTATATAATTGGGAAATAAGGAATGGAGTCAGAGGTTTCTCTCCTAAATTTCTGATAGAGAAGGCTCAGGGATTTCTAGATGCCATGAACCTTCTTGATTTTTGAGGATATGTTGGCTTTGCTGATCTATTGTTTGGTATTATTCCCTAATTTGGACCATATCATAGATGTGAGTGCCATCAAGATATTTCTCACCCATAATCTAGTACCTACTTTGATTGGATATGTCCTGCATTCCCTTCACACCCGTACTATGAAGAAGAGAGGAACTCTTATGTGTTGCATACCTCTACTGTCCTGGTGGTTTATTTCGCACCTGCCCTGATGAGTGATAAAGAATAAACAAGGTTTGAGGTGGTCTCAGAGATTGATGTCACTCAATCATGCAGATATCCATTGGTGTTCTCGATCTCAGGCAGATGTCACTATTATTGATAGTTGTGGAGAATTCCCTAATGTACCACTCCTTGGTATAAGAGGGGGCATCACTTATAACCCTTCTCTAGCCCTACGTCAGTTTGGTTATGCTCGAAGGGACGGTCCTCATGATATGCTCATCCAGGGTATTGTATTTGACTATGAGAACGATCCTCAAAAATACCATCAAAGATTTATATGTGTTTGGGGCACGGTCAACAAGATTGATAACAAGACCTTGGGACACAATAATTTCATTCCTCTAGAGCCTTACCTCAGATGGGTGCGGTCTCGTGATCAGAATCTTAAGATGCCATATCCTGCTATCTTACCAGTGATCATAGAACCTGTTGTTAAAGGGGGTGTTTCTCATAATGTTCTTCATCCTGATATGCCTACTGACTTCAAAGAGCTACAAAATTCCTGGATTCAACTAAAGGAAGAAAGAGATACCTTCAAAGCTCAGTTCTATGCTAGTGAGAAGAAAGTATTGGAGCTGACGAAATGACTCCATGAAGAACAAAGCCTTAACGCATATTTCAACACAAAGAGGAGGCTTCCATGGGAGACTTGAATTTATATTTTTTCTATTTTGTAACTCTTTTTATTAAAAACAATTATAATTCGAGCTAGTTACTAAAATTTCTCTTGTTTCCTTTTGTTTAAACAAATTTAAATCCCACAATGATGCTTGAAAACATTGCATCTACATATCATGCATCATTACATAATATATTTCCCCATACATGTTTCCTCATCTTCTTGCTGTTTATTTCAGTAAAATATGGCTCTTGAAAAAACTGTTAAGGAACTCCAAGATCAGAATGCCCAATTCCATGAGACCCTCATGAACCTAGCTCAAGGATAGAAAGATACGATGGCTCTCATCGCTAAAAAGAAGAAGAGTCAGAAGCCAATTATTATCCTAAACATGGGAAGAAGATTCAAAGGTCCTGTTAAACATGGTCAAACTGTTGATATCACCTATGATGAAGATGACAACCAAGAGGAGGATGGTAGAAATGTCAGGGCTGAAGGTGAAAGCAACCTTGGTTCTTGTAAGATGCCTGAGGATGAAGACTATTCTGATGAACAGTACCCTCCTGCTGATGACAGATACAAACAGATGGAAGATCGCCTCAAGGCTATAGAAATCCAAAATGTGCCTGGATTGGATTTCAGAGAGTTGGGTCTTATTCCAAGGGTAGTTACCCATCACATGTTCAAAGTCCCCACTTTGCTAAATATGATGGTATGTCTTGTCCGAAACTTCATCTGAGATCTTATGTTCGGAAGATCCAACCCCATACTGCTGATAAAAAGTTATGAGTTCACTTCTTTTAGGAAAGTTTGTCTGGTACACAACTTGAGTAGTTCTATCAGCTAGAGGGAACCAACATCTGCGTGTGGGAAGACTTGGCTGTTGATTTTTATAAGCAGTATCAATATAATGCTGACCTTGCACCAACTCGAATGTAATTACAAAACATGACTATGGGTTCGAATGAAGAGTTCAAAGAATATGCCCAGAAGTGGAGAGACTTAGTTGGAAGGGTGCAACCTCCCTTGTCTGACCGAGAGCTAGTTGGTATGTTCATGGGCACTCTGACAAGTCCATTCTTTAATCATTTGATTAGGAGTTCTTCGTCTGGTTTTATCAAGCTGATTCTAACTGGAGAACATGTCGAAAGTGGTATTAAGAGCGAAACAATTCAAGTGGTTGTGTCTTCAAGTTCTGTGAAGAAGACATTCAATGGTAAGAAGGAGACCAATGTTATTTATGGCCAGAAGAGCCATGGTAAAAATGACCTCAATCAATCTGTGAAAGCGGTATTGTTTTCTAATCATGCGCATGTTTAACAACAACAACAAGGCAATAGGCGTGGGTCATACGCTCTGGGAAGGTAGTTTACCAAGATTAATATGCCATTGTCTCAGGCGTTACAACATTTACTAAAAGTGGAACTGATTACGCTGAGGGATCCTCCTCAGAACCCCAACACCTCCTCTCCTAAATACAATTCGAACGTGAAATGCTCCTACCATTCTAAAAGTCTTAGGCACGACACCAATAACTGCTGGACCCTGAAAAACAAAGTTCAGGACATGATCGACAATAAGGAGATTGAGTTTGATCCTCCAGAGACCGCGAATGTAATTATTGTGCATATGCCGAAGCATGACAAAGGCATAAGTGCAATTGATGATTTTCTTTACGTGGTTACTGTAAGTGAATTAGTTAATCCTCTACCAATAATCAAGGAGAATCGGCTACAAGCCAATTTATTTCCGGGTTACATTGAAAAATGTTATTGCTGCACAGCCCAACCCAATGGCTGCAAATTACTGGAGGAAGGCATTCAACTCCTAATGAACAATCATATAATTCTGTTTGAGATGGTTCTGTCTGCTGAGAATCTGTGTCAAGACTTATCCGTAATTTCTGGCCCTCCTATCAGCATCACCTCTAAAGTTCTTGTAAGGATTACTGCCAATCTGAAAGTTGCTCCTCTGATCATCACTACACCTAGACCTATCCCATATTCTTTGGATAAAGGTATTCCTTGTAACTATGGATCTGACGTCTACTACCATGGAGTCAAACAAGAGCTACTGACTATTGAAGATGAAGTTACTGAAGTTGTTGATCCCGACATTAACAATATTGCTGGAACCAATAAGGTTACTAGAAGTGGATGGGTTTTATCTCTGGAAATATCTCTGAAGACTATTGTTACACCTATTAGATTTACAACCATCAGGTCAACTGTTGAGGCTCTGGGTAAAGAAAAAATAACATAGCCTGCCCAAACGGAGGCACCTAATGAAGCTACAGTTGAAGACACCTCTAGACAAGATTTCAAAGAGGTATTAAAGATTATCTGCAAGAGTGACTAAAAAATTGTTGAACAACTGGGGCAGACCCCATCCAAGATCTCTATGTTATCCCTGCTACTGTGTTCTGAAACTCATGCATAAGCTTTAGCGAAATTTTTGAAGACTGCTCACGTACCACAAGAGATCTCTGGTGATCAATTTGGAAGTTATGTTGCTAGATTAACGATTGAAAATGGATTAGGTTTCTCTAATGCTGATCTGACTCCTGAGGGAAGAAACCACAATAAGGCCATGCATGTCTCCATTGAATGCTGGGGCACTACTCTGGCTCATGTTTTGGTTGATACTGGTTCCTCGTTAAATGTTCTACTGAAGGGTGCACTTAGCAGACTTGATTGCAAAAGGGTTGTACTAAAACCCAATGATATTTGAGAATTCTGGCTGCAGATACTCAATGTCACGTCCAATGTTATGACACCGTATCTGACTTACTATATGACAGTAAATACAAAAGCAGTAAAGAACACAGTCAATTGTTTACCCAGTTCAGTGTGCAACAACACCTACTCTGGGGGCTACCAAGCCAGGGAGAGAGTCCACTATAAGAGATGTTAATTCAGGAATAAACCAACCAGTTTATCTCCTTCACTTAAGACCTACCCAATGCAATTCTAATCTAAGTACAACTTAAACCTGAGTTCCTACTCACTCCCCCTCAATCACAGCAGTGATACATAAACCAATCTGACTTAAGAATTGATGAAGACACTCTTCAAAAAACACACACTTGATTAAGCTTCACAGCTTTTAATCAAGCAACACAATCACTCGTGCTTCACAGCTTTGAGTGATATACACAACTAACTTGACTCTGCTTCACAGCTTTAGTCAAGGGACATTCAAACACTCTTGCTTCAAAGCTTTGAGTGCTACACAACCCTTACAATCGAAACCTATTCCAAGGCACTTATCACAATGATAATTGCTTGGAGTACAATAAACAAATCTATACAGATTACAAAATTGATCTTCTAATCAATCAGCAGGGATGTCTTGAAAAACAGCAGCTCTGTTGAATATATAGCAGCTGCAACTTCAGTTAGGGTTTCCAAAAACCTAGGGTTGATTCCGTTTGACCTAAAGACCAGGTCACAGGGCTTTATTAACCAAGTTAGGGTTGAGCTAGGTTACTCCTCAGAAAACGCAGGATTCTGTTCAGAAAGGACTGAGTTATTTCCTGAAAAAACTCAGACTTATCCAATCCTGCAATCCTGTTAGTTCAGAACAGGATGTCATAACATTTGTTATGACATCTGAGAAAACCTGTCTACTGATTTAGCAAAATGTGATCATTTTGAAAACATGCTCAGATACACACTTATAAACATCAGTATTTGAATTACAATATTTTTCTGCACATGTACCTAATGAGTTAGTACAACCTGAACTAGAATGTTATGACATCAGTCATGACATTCACACATACACTTGGGGTTTACCAAAAATGCAAGCCAATACCTAAACACCTACAAACTCCCCCTTTGGCAGATTTTTGGCTAAAGTCCCTAAACAATCAGAGATAGATAGCAGCAGAAATAAGTGACAGCAGAAAAATATAATGTCAAGTACTAATTAAGCAAGTACCAAAATATTCTCCCCCTCTTTAGCCACAAATGGGCCAAAGTTACATGTTCATAAAATTATACAGTTATCCAAAACAATAAGAGCAGCAGCAGAAAACACCAGAATACACTTCCAAACACCACCAGAATTCAGCAACCATCCTTCAAGTACTGTCATCAGATCCAGAGGATTCAGGCTTCTTTCTTTTCTTGTGAGCAATGTCAGCATTCTTCTCTTTGTTTGATGTCTCAACATTCTTAGAGACATTTGGATTTGTTTCAGCATTTGAGTTTTCTTGGTTCAGAGGAACAGAAATGCCAGGAACTGAGTGGTTCTCGTTCAGAATTCTTGAAACAATTTTTGCTATTGCTTGATTAACATAGGCTATCCCTTCCCTATTTGTAATTTCAGGGGGAACTGAAGAGGAAGGATGAGATGGATTACCTGTATGTCTTGTTCTCAACTCTTTGGCCTTGGTGGGGTTAGTTCTATGAGAACAGATCTCCAGAACGTCAGAGTCCAGACAGGAAGAGATTGTCCCAGAATCTTGATCAGAGGAAGAGGTTGAGATGGTCGTATTGGATGATGATGGTGTTTGAGACATTTTGTCAGTTTTGAAGGACCAACAGCAAATGAGTAGAAATTTCTGATTGAAAGACTGAGTTTTGATGAGGAGACGAGACAGGAAGGAAGCAAAGGAGTGTCTATTCAACTTCTTAAAAGAATTGTAGGAAATGAGAAAATACAATTTTAAACCAATCAGAACAGGCATAAGTCCTTTGGTCTTTGTTTTAAGCAAAATTAATTGCTACAATTCCTCATGTTGGCAAATACCCAGCTTACCCCTTAAGTTTTCAAATTGGTTTGCATCCAAAGCCTTGGTAAAAATGTCAGCCAGCTGTAGCTCAGTGGCAACATGTTCCAATTTGATTGTCTTCTCTTCTACAAGGTCTCTAATAAAGTGATGTCGTATGTCAATATGTTTGGTCCTGCTATGCTGAATGGGATTCTTGGATATGTTGATTGTACTCAGATTGTCACAGTACAATGTCATAGCATCTTGTGTGACATTATACTCAGTGAGCATCTGTTTCATCCATATCATTTGAGAGCAGCTACTACCAGCTGCAATATATTCAGCTTCAGCAGTGGAAAGAGACACACAATTATGTTTCTTGCTGAACCAGGAAACCAGATTACTTCCCAAAAAGAAACATCCTCCAGAGGTGCTTTTTCTATCATCAGCACTACCCGCCCAATCAGCATCACAGTAGCCAGTCAGAGCTGGTTCACAGCCATGAGTATACAACAATCCATAGTTGTAAGTACCACTTACATACTTCAAAATTCTCTTCACTTGATTGATATGACTGACTTTGGGATCAGCTTGGTATCTAGCACAAACTCCAACTGCAAAGGCAATATCAGGTCTGCTGGCAGTTAAGTACAACAAGCTTCCTATCATGCTTCTGTACAGACTTTGATCCACCTTAACCCCACTTGAATCTTTGGAAAGCTTTAGATGAGTAGGAGCAGGAGTCCTTTTGTGACTTGCATTCTCCATACCAAACTTCTTTACAATATTCTTAGCATACTTGCTTTGAGATAAGAAGATTGAGTCCTCCATCTGTGAGACTTGTAGTCCAAGAAAATAAGTTAGTTCTCCCATGAGACTCATTTCAAATTCAGCCTGCATCTGGTCAGCAAAGTGTTTAACCATATGTTCTGACATTCCTCCAAACACTATGTCATCAACATATATTTGGGCAACCATCAACTTCCCTCCTTCAGTTTTGACAAATAGGGTTTTGTCCAAGCCTCCTTTTCTGTAGCCTTTGTCTGAGAGAAACTTTGTTAACCTGTCATACCATGCTCTAGGAGCTTGTTTCAGCCCATATAGAGCTTTTCTCAATTTGTAGACATGATCAGGATGGGTTGGATCCACAAAACCTTTAGGTTGTTCCACATAAGCTTCCTCATTTAAGTACCCATTTAGAAAGGCACTTTTCACATCCATCTGAAATAACTTGAACTTCAGAAGACACGTAATTGACAACAAGAGTCTGATTGACTCCAACCTGGCTACAGGTGCAAAGGTTTCATCAAAATCAACCCCTTCAACCTGGGTGTATCCTTGAGCAACAAGTCTTGCCTTATTTCTGGTGACAACTCCTTCAGCATCTGACTTGTTCTTGAATATCCATTTTGTCCCAATGATGTTAGTTCCTTCAGGTCTAGGAACCAGTTCCCAAACTTCATGTTGCTTGAATTGGTTCAGTTCATCTTGCATTGCACCAATCTAATACTCATCAGTTAAGACTTCCTTGACATTTCTTGGTTCCATTTTGGACACAAAACAAGAATTTGAGATGATTTCTCTAGATCTTGTGATGACTCCACTATTGGGATCTCCTATGATGAGCTCTTTTGGATGATCCTTCTGAATTCTGATGGAAGGAGTCTTGCTAGCTTCCTTTGATTCAGATTTTGTTGTGGTGGAGTTGGGTAGATCATCCTGTTGGGTTGAAGTCTCAAAGAATGTCTCAACAGTACAAGGAACATCTATTTCTTCATGATAGTCATCAATTATAACATTTATTGATTCCATCATGGTTTTGGTTCTGGAGTTGAATACTCTATAAGCTCTGCTGTTTGAGGAGTATCCTAGAAATATGCCTTCATCACTTTTGGAGTCCAGCTTTCTTCTTTGTTCACGATCAGATAGGATATAGCATTTGCTGCCAAACACATGGAAGTACTTCATAGTTGGTTTTCTTCCTTTCCAGAGTTCATATATGGTGGATGAGGTTCCCTTTCTCAAGGTGACCCTGTTATGAACATAGCAAGCTGTATTCATAGCTTCAGCCCAAAAATACATAGGAAGTCTTTTGGCATGTAACATTGCTCTGGCAGATTCTTGTATGGTCCTGTTTTTTCTTTCCACAACTCCATTTTGCTGAGGTGTTATGGGAGAAGAAAACTCATGACTGATTCCTTCTGAAGCACAGAAGTCATCAAACTTGTTGTTTTCAAATTCCTTGCCATGATCACTTCTGATTCTGACAATACATCCTTCCTTCTCTCTTTGAATTCTCTTGCACAGTTCTCTAAAAACTTCAAATGCATATGATTTTTCCCTAATGAAATTAATCCAGGTGAATCTGGAAAAATCATCCACAACCACATAGGCATATCTTTTACCTCCAAGACTCTCTACTTGCATTGGTCCCATCAGATCCATATGGAGGAGTTCTAGAACCTTAGAGGTGGTCAGATGTCTTGACTTTGGATGTGACATCCTAGTCTGCTTACCCACCTGACATTCACCACAAACTCTTCCTTCATCAATTTGCAGTTTTGGAATCCCTCTGACTGCCTCCAAGGAGATAATCCTCTTCATCCCCCTTAGATGAAGATGGCCAAGTTTTTGGTGCCACAGTTTCACCTCTTTTTCTTCTTTTGCAATGGAACACACAGATGAGAATTTGGTGTTCTCAGCCTCCCACAAGTAACAGTTGTCTTTGGATCTGACTCATTTCATTACTATCTCTTGTTTGTCATTGATCACAAGGCATTCAGATTTTGAGAAATTGACCTTGAATCCTAGATCACACAGTTGACTGATACTAATGAGATTAGCAGTCAGTCCTTTCACCAGCAGTACTTCATTCAGACTTGGAACTCCAGGGCAGTCCAAATCACCAACTCCTTTGATTTCACCTTTAGCCCCATCTCCAAAGGTCACAAAACTGGTGGTGTGAGGCTTAATATTATTGAGGAGGTTCTTGATTCCAGTCATATGTCTGGAACATCCACTGTCAAAGTACCAGTCTTCCTTTGCAGAGACCCTCAGGGAAGTGTGAGCTATCAGTGCAGTAGTCTTTTTCTTCCATTGAGGAGCATGTGGTACCTTTTTAGACTTAGGCTTGACACCTGAGTTCTGATTAGGGTATCCATGTAATCTGAAGCAGAAGGGCTTTATATGACCATATCTCCCACAATGATGACATCTCCATCTTTGGTACTTTTTCTTCATATGTCTCTGTTCCCGATGTTGATAGTGGTGTTGAGACATCTGCTTTGACATTTGCTTAACAGGCCTGATCTTCTCGTTTGTACCAGATTTCTTTGCTCCTACGAATCCTAGTCCAGATTTGTTTTCTCCATTTTGTCCAACCTGAAGTATCTCTTCCAGTTTGTCTGTTCCATTAGTCAGCATCTTGACAGATTTGGTCATTTGATTCAGTTGTGAGTTCAGCAGTTGAACTTCTCCTTCTAGATGACTTATAGTTTCAAGATTTGCCCTTTTTTCAGCCTCCAGCTTTATAATGAGTTTTGATTGTTTCTCATTCTGCACACAGACTTCAGCACTTCTGATACACAATTTCTTGTAAGTATCAGCCAGTTCTTCAAAAGTCACCTCTTCATCACTGATGTCACTTTCAGAGGTACAAACACCAGTTAAAGCAGTAACTCGTTTGGCAGTCTCTTCTTCAGAATTACTTTCTGAATCACAGTCAGACCAAGTAACAGTCATTCCTTTTTGTTTCTTAAGAAAGGTAGGACATTCAGTTCGAATATGCCCATATCCTTCACAGCCATGGCATTGAATTCCTCTGCCTTGAATTCCCTTCTCTTATGACCTTGGTCTTCTGCTGGAACTGTCAATGTTAGAGGGAATGTTATGAACATTAGACCTTGACTTTGGATCTATTCTTTTGATGAGTTTGTTGAACTGTCTTCCAAGCATGGCTACAGCTTCTGAAATGTTTTCTTCAACATCAGTGTTGGACATGAGTGCTATACTCTTGTTCTTTTTGACATCATCATTAGTGATTCCCATCTCAAAAGTCTGAAGAGACCCAATAAGTTCATCCACTTTCAACTTGCTAATGTCCTGGGCTTCCTCTATGGCAGTTACCTTCATTGCAAATCTTTTAGGCAAGGATCTGAGAATCTTCCTTACCAGTTTTTCTTCTGACATTTTTTCTCCCAGTGCTCCTGAGGTGTTGGCAATCTCCAAGATGTTCATGTGAAACTCATGAATGGTTTCATCTTCCATCATTTTTAGATTCTCAAACTTAGTGGTCAACATCTGAAGCCTTGACATTTTTACTTTGGAAGTTCCCTCATGAGTAGTTTTGAGAGTGTCCCAAACTTCCTTGGCCAGTTCATATTGATGAACTAATCTGAAAATGTTTCTATCAATTCCATTGAACAAGGCATTTAGAGCTTTGGAATTTCCCAGGGCTAACTCATCTTCTTCTTTACTCCAATCTTCCTCAGGCTTCAGACTGATTGTCCCATCTTCCTCAGTTATGGTGGGATGAATCCATCCTTTGTCAGCAGCTCTCCAAGCCTTTTTGTCCAGAGATTTTAGGAAGGCAATCATACGAGGTTTCCAGTAGTCATAATTAGTTCCATCCAGAATGGGTGGTCTATTTCCAAAAACTCCTTCTTTGTCCATAGTGCCAGAAAGTGATATCCCTAGATCACACCCAGTAAAACAGGCAGGGTGCCTGCTCTGATGCCAATTGAGAATTCTGGCTGCAGATACTCAATGTCACGTCCAATGTTATGACACCGTATCTGACTTACTATATGACAGTAAATACAAAAGCAGTAAAGAACACAGTCAATTGTTTACCTAGTTCAGTGTGCAACAACACCTACTCTGGGGCTACCAAGCCAGGGAGAGAATCCACTATAAGAGATGTTAATTCAGGAATAAACCAACCAGTTTATCTCCTTCACTTAAGACCTACCCAATGCAATTCTAATCTAAGTACAACTTAAACCTGAGTTCCTACTCACTCCCCCTCAATCACAGCAGTGATACATAAACCAATCTGACTTAAGAATTGATGAAGACACTCTTCAAAAAACACACACTTGATTAAGCTTCACAGCTTTTAATCAAGCAACACAATCACTCGTGCTTCACAGCTTTGAGTGATATACACAACTAACTTGACTCTGCTTCACAACTTTAGTCAAGGGACATTCAAACACTCTTGCTTCAAAGCTTTGAGTGCTACACAACCCTTACAATCGAAACCTATTCCAAGGCACTTATCACAATGATAATTGCTTGGAGTACAATAAACAAATCTATACAGATTACAAAATTGATCTTCTAATCAATCAGCAGGGATGTCTTGAAAAACAGCAGCTCTGTTGAATATATAGCAGCTGCAACTTCAGTTAGGGTTTCCAAAAACCTAGGGTTGATTCCGTTTGACCTAAAGACCAGGTCACAGGGCTTTATTAACCAGGTTAGGGTTGAGCTAGGTTACTCCTCAGAAAACGCAGGATTCTGTTCAGAAAGGACTGAGTTATTTCCTGAAAAAACTCAGACTTATCCAATCCTGCAATCCTGTTAGTTCAGAACAGGATGTCATAACATCTGTTATGACATCTGAGAAAACCTGTCTACTGATTTAGCAAAATGTGATCATTTTGCAAACATGCTCAGATACACACTTATAAACATCAGTATTTGAATTACAATATTTTTCTGCACATGTACCTAATGAGTTAGTACAACCTGAACTAGAATGTTATGACATCAGTCATGACATTCACACATACACTTGGGGTTTACCAAAAATGCAAGCCAATACCTAAACACCTACAATATTGTAGTTTGAGCCTTTGATGGGTCGAAGAGGATGGTACACGGGGAAGTGGATCTTCGGATCAATGTAGGTTCGCAGGTCTTTGAATCTACTTTCTATGTAATGGAAATTCGGCCAGCTTATTCCTACTTACTGGTATGCCCCTTGATCCATGGGGCAGGCGCTGTTACCTCTACCCTACATCAGAAATTAAAATATCTTGTGAACAGAAATATTGTTATTGTCTATGGTGGATTGGAGTATATGGTCAGCCACTTGAACTCATTCGGGTATGTAGAGATGGATGGTGAATTCATCGAGACTCCCTGACAGACTTTTGAAGTCATCCCTCCTGCCTCAACTGAATATGTCTCTGCCATCCCCAATGTTACTAGGGTTCCGCCCAGGATGGCTTCATTGAAAGATGATAAAGCTACCGTAGAATAAGGTGGTTGTACTATTTAGGGTCATCTTCCCGACATCCCCTATAAATTTGACAAGTTTGGTTTGGGTTTCACTGTATAAGGTTAGAGGGTTGTTCGTCGCGCTCGAGCTGGAAGGCCACCATTCCGCGTTAGCAACAACAGAGTCAATGCTATAGATAATGCTGACAGTGATTATGACCTTGATAGCTGGATCTTTCCTACTATTGGCAATGGGCTCAACATTTGGAAGGCCGAGGACATTATCTCTATCTCCTTTAGTCAAGAGTAATATCTACATTTCTATTTTTTCATTGCTTTCAAGTTTTGGCTTTGTAATATTTAAACAATGACTTTAAGCTTCGTGCCTTAATTGGGGCACAACACTACATTTATTTAATAAAGCATTGGATGTTTTGCATTCAAATTTTATGCTCTCTGTCTTTCTTTTTACTTTTATCACTTTCAAATAGCTATGTGTTCTTACACACACCCATACAATATATTGCAGGTCCACATCCACTCTGGATCCCGTCGGTAACGACTCTGCTATTGCCACTTATGACTTTGAAAATCCGATCTACCAAGCCGAGGATGAAGGTTAGGAAGATTGTGAGATACCAGGAGAACTTGTCAGACTGTTAGTGCAAAATGAGAAATCTATTCAACCACATGAGGAACCAGTTGAGGTGGTAAGCTTGGGTTCTGAAATAGACATGAAAGAGTTTAAGATAGGTTCCAACTTAGAGGATAGTGTCAAGAACAGGTTAATATAGATGTTGCATGAATATGTCGAGATATTTTCTTGGTCATACAAAGATATGTCAGGGCTTGATACAGATATTGTGGTTCACCGTCTACCGATGAAAGAGGGTTATGCTCCGATAAAATAGAAGGTTCATCGCATGCGTCTCGAGATGTCAGAGAAGATCAAGGCTGAGGTTATGAAGCAATTAAATGCAAGGTTCTTAGTAATGAGATCTTATCCTCGATGGGTTGTTATTATGGTTCTGGTACTGAAGAAAGATGGAAAGGTATATATGTGTGTAGACTATAGAGATCTGAATAGGGCAAGCCCTAAATATGACTTCCCACTTCCGCATATTGATGTTTTGGTTGACAACACCGCTTAACACAAGGTATTCTCCTTCATGGATGGATTCTCAGTGTATAATCAGATCAAGATGGCACCTAAAGACATGGGAAAGACTACTTTTGCTACATATTGGGGCACTTTCTGTTACAAGGTTATGCCTTTTGGGTTGAAGAACACCGGCGCCACCTATCAGCGTGCCATGGTAGCTTTGTTCCATGACATGATTTATCACGAGATAGAGGTCTATGTCGATGATATGATAGCCATATCACAGACTGAATAAGAACATCTGGCCCATCTACATAAGTTGTTTGAGAGGCTGAAAAAGTATAAGCTGAGGATGAATCTGAACAAGTGTACCTTTGGGGCGAGGTCCGGTAAACTCCTGGGTTTTATTGTCAGCAGTAAAGGAATTGAGGTTGATCATGCCAAGGTTAAACCTATTCAATAAATTCCCTCTCCCCGCACCGAGAAAGAAGTCAGAGGTTTCTTGGGACGACTGAATTATATTTCCAGATTTATTTCTCATTTGACCGCCACTTGTGAACTGATCTTTAAGTTTTTCAAGAAATATCAGGTAGTAAAATGGAACGACAATTGTCAAACAGCCTCCGACAAAATCAAGGAGTACCTATAAGAACCTCTAATTCTGATGCCACCAGTTGAAGGAAGACCTCTGATCATGTATTTAACAGTGTTAGAGAACTCAATGGGGTGTGTACTAGGACAACATAATGAGTCTTGTCGAAAAGATCATGCAATATACTACCTTAGAAAATAGTTTACCAACTGTGAAACAAGATCCAACTCTAACCGGGAGAATAGCCCGATGGCAAATGGTCTTGACAGAATATGACATTTTGTACACCACTCAGAAAGAAATTAAAGGAAGTGTATTGACAGATCATTTGGCGCATTAAGACGTAGAAGACTACCAGTCTATGAACTTCGAATTCCCGGACAAGAACATTATGCAAGTTACAGATTATGAAGAACCTGGACCATATGAAGGACCTAAGCCAGGATCCTGATGGAATATGGTTTTTGACGGAGCTTCTAATGCACTTGGAAACGAAATTAGTGTTGTAATTATCTCTCCTTAGGGTTGTGATATGCCCTTCATCTCCAGACTTTACTTTGATTGTACCAATAACATGGTTGAATACGAAGCGTGCATCATGGGTATCAGAGTTGCTATTGATTTGAGAATCAAGTGCTTGAGCGTATATGGGGACTCAGCCCTGGTAATCAGTCAAATTAAGGGATAATGGGATACTAAGCATCTAAATCTCATTTCGTACCGAGAACATGTGCTTGCATTAATCTCGTACTTTGAGGAAATTAATTTTGAGCATATCCCACGAGAAGAGAATAAGTTGGCAGATGCATTATCAGCCATGTAATCTATGTTCAAAGTCAGATGGGACAACGAAGCTCCCTGAATTACTATTGAAAAGCTAGACGAACCAGCACACTGCCACAAAGTTGAAACTGATGGAGTAGAATTGAAGCCTTGGTTTCCTGAAGTGAAAAGATACCTTGAGGCTCAAGAGTACCCCGAGGGGGCATCTATCAATGACAAGAAATTCCTATGAAGGTTCTCAGCTAAGTTCTTCTTGAGCAACAAAATTATGTACATGCTTAACCATGATTCGACTCTGCTTTGTTGTATGGACAAGAAAGAGGTGGAGAAGATTATGGAAGATATGCATGAAGGTATCTTTGGTACTCATTCCAGTGGACATACTATGGCTAAGAAGATTCTGAGAGCGGGTTACTATTGGCCGACTATGGAAACTGACTGCCATCACCACTCGAGAACTTGTCACAAGTGCTAGATCTATGCTGACAAAGTACATGTGCCTCCAGTACCTCTAAATGTCTTGACTTCTCCTTGGCCGTTTGCAATGTGGGGAATTGATATGATTGGAGAGATCAAACCTACTGCTTCCAATGGACATTGCTTCATCCTCATTGCCATTGATTACTTCACAAAGTGGGTTGAAGCAACCTCGTTTGCCTCTGTTACTAAGAATGTGGTTTCCCGATTCATTAAGCATAACCTTATCTTCCGGTATGGAATCTCCGAAAGGATTATCATAGACAATGGTATTAATCTGAATAATACTATGATCATGGAACTATGCATGCAGTTCAAGATCAAGCACCATAATTCTTCTCCGTATCGACCGAAGATAAATGGCATAGTGGAAGCCGCCAATAAGAACACTAAGAAGATTATACAGAAGATGGTCGTGACCTATAAAGACTGGCACGAGATGTTACCATTTTCTCTTCACGTTTATCGCACTTCGGGTCGAACATCAACTGGGGTAACCCCGATCTCTCTAGTTTACGGTATGGAAGTTGTCCTACCTATTGAAGTTCAGATTCCCTCCCTAAGGATCATGATATAGGAAGATTTAGACGAAGACGAATGGTTTCAGACTAGGCTGGATCAGTTGAATTTGATTGACGAGAAGAGGCTTGCGGCTGTTTATCACAGTCAGATGTATTAGAAGCGTATGATCAAAGCTTTCAATAAGAAAATCAAGCATCGGGTATATCAGGCTGGTGACTTAGTAATAAAGCGCATCATCCTACCGCAGGGTGATCCTAGGGGAAAAATGGACTCCCACCTATGTAGGGCCGTTTGTGATCAAGAAGATATTTTCGGGCGGTGCCATGATACTTACCACCACGGACGATAAAGATCTTCCACACCATGTGAACGCGGACATAGTTAAAAAATACTATGCACGAAAATGACCCACTAGGTTGACTGGCCTAGGAAAAAATAAGGGCGTCCCGGCGAACCAAAAGGGTTCGGGAAAAAATTAGGGATATAAATGTAAAGATTGTACACTCGGCAAGTCGAAAACCTGAAAAGGCGGCTTGGGGAAAAAAGGGGCATCCCAGTGGAATGAAAACCCGAAAGGGCGGTCCAGGCAAAAGTTAGGGATTAAAGCGTACAACTATGTCCCATTGGGTCACTCACAACCAGCTTTATTACCAACGTCAAGTTCGAATGATGCAGATCAATTCAATCAGCTTCTTACGACAGCGAGGGATGAGATGCTCAAAGACATAGGGGAAATATCAGAATTGGAACCCGACGAGATTATTTACACATAGCTACATATTTTGTTTTGTACTATCTTCATTTCATGACGACTTCCTCTTACTAGGATGTCTGTCTCTTTGTACAATAATCTCCTGTTTATAGGAAAACTATCAATATAAACACAATTTCAAAATTTAAATTCTGTTTTTATTTTTTCTGCTTTGTTTGCAAAAATGTCCAATCATTAAATTGAATGAACATATGCATATGAATGTGATTACTTTTAACAAATATATGCATAAAAACAGGAATAAGCATTTACTCAAAGACTATAGGAGTTGGGATAACGTTCAAGTCGTCCACAAATCCCCACAGAGCAGTTTTCGTAAGATTGTCCCCTGCAAAGTCATCTTCACAAAACTCGACGCATTCTCTGCAATTCTACAATATCCTAATCATACTCAACAGCAGATTCCCTAACAGACAAAGGAGTATGATTTTTCCCCCAGCAATATCGTCAACCTATGGAGTCCCAATACTCGTCAGAGAGTATATCATCAACACAGTTCAACAGGGTTTATTTCCCCAAAATGGTTTATTCCCCCAACGGGATAAAATCTCCCCGGCTTGAGTCTATCACTTCGACTACTACAAATCACTGAAGAAATTTCTCTCTCTAGCAAAGGGTAATACAGGCTGCTACCCCCAGAGAGTCACTATTGAATTTGAAATCGAACCAGATATCAGTCAATCTTATCTTCCCCAGATGAGTCTGCATCCATATTGAAAACTCGATCAGACAGTACCTTAGAAGGTTATCCATCTCTTTTATACCCAGTCAGGGTATATAAGAATTAAACTCCCCAATAGAGGGATGAACGACCAATATTCTTGAACTCTTCTCCCCAGGAAGAAATCAAATTCCCCAGCGGATTTTCCTCAAACAGCAAGCAGGTATCCCCAGCAGAGACATTCTAGATAAGATCGAATATTCATTTTCTTCATCCCCAACAGTAGTCCGGGATTTATCTTCCCGATCAAAAATGTTATACAAATCTACTGATACGCTTCAATGACATCTCACACTCATACATCATTTATCATATACGAAATGCATATAGCACCCTCTCATTTGTTTTAAGAAAATCATTACTAAATAGAATACATACGTCATGAAATTGCATAAATGCTAACTCTATCTTTTCAGGTAAAGTTTGCAAACAGACGAACATCATCAACAATGTTCTAACAGGTTGCAGAATAATTCCTGAAACATGACGGGGTGACTATCTACATGACCAGACAATTTCCTTCAGAAACTGAATTCTGAAAAGCATTTCCCTCAGAGACTAAATCTGACAAGTAGCTATTTGAGCACTTTCCCCAGAGAGTCATTCTGAAATATATCTCTTCTAGACGAAGTCGGGCGTAGACATCTTCTAGTGCATCATTCAGATGAAGTCCGGCATAGATTTCCTTCAGGTACTCTTTTTGGAAAAATTCAGGCGTAGACTCCTTCTAAGACCTCTTCTAGTTGAAGTCGGGCATATACATATTCTTGTTCAGATGAAATCAAGTGTAGATTCCCTATGAAACTTTTTTAAACAAAGTTGAGCGTAGACTCATTCTAGTACATCTTTCAGATAAAATCAAGCGTAGACTTATTCTGATATTCTTTTTGGCCAAATTCGGGCGTAGACTCATTCCAAACATATCTTCTAGACAAAGTCGAGCATTGACTCATTCTAGTACATCATTCAGATGAAATCAAGCGTAGATTTATTTTGATATTCTTTTGGACAAAGTCAGATGTAGACTCATTCCAAATACATCTTCTAAGACAAAGTCAAGCGTAAACTTATTTTGATAATCCTATCAACAGTTACTCTAGATGGCATCTATAAGCCCATCTCCCACGGCATCCCGTCATTCTCCAAATGGCATCTTTAAGCCCATTCCCAGTATTATCAACCAATAGTGTTATCTCCTGCACATGCAAGTGCAAATTTCAGGAGCAACTGTTGTACCCCAAAATTTTCCATCCCATTTTTCTTCAAGGCATTCTTATGAGGTCCTCATTTGCTCAAGTTGGCTCAAAAATTGATCAGACAAATTCTGCTTCTAAGCAATGGGTCGATAAATAGGGTTTTGTGTTTCACAAGGAAGAATGGGTTTCCAAGATCTCAAGTGGTTTTCATGGTTCTCCATAGGTCTTCAATAATACTCATGTCAAGTTTCAAGCCTTGCATCATAAATTTGCTCAGTCAAGGGCTCAGATTAATGAAAATCAACTATATTGGATAAAAAGTAAATTATGGTCAACATACAAAACTTTAAGATTTTTGGTCAATATCAACATTTTGAAGTCACATCCATCATTTGATCAAGGGTTGATCATGATTCCTCAAGAAAAGCCCTCAAATTATCAAAAGTCAAAAGTTGTTAAATTAGGGTTTCCTTAAGAGAAGTCAATTGAACTTTGACCAAGCATAACTTTCACATGCTTCATCAACTTTTCCCCAACCAAAGCTCATTTTAAAGGGAATTGAATTCTCTACGACTTTGTTTCTCTAATCTAAAGTCCAAAAAGTGCATCATTTGAGAGATATAAGCCAATACATTACAGGTCATTTCAAAAGTCAACAAAAAGACACTTTTTGTCAAGGCAACTTACATCAAGATAAATTCTTCAAAAGTAAAAATTATCAACGTAGAGGTTGTATAGGACATCTTGAGTGTTCCAAAAGTCTAAGATCACCTTCAAAACATAAAAATTGAGTGATTTATGACCAGTACAAGCTTAATACTTTGGGCTATTGAGCTATGGTTTAAGAGTCCAAACGTGCTTTATGCTCTTTATACATCTCAGAATTCATTCATACACCCCTTGGTTTTTTATTTTATTTATTTTTTATTTTTATTAATTTAAAATCAAAATAAAATAAGATAAAATCATTCTTTATTACAAGAGTCCAAGCACATCATATCTTTGCCCTAATTTTCTCTATATATTCATATCAATTCAGACATCAAAGAGAACCATTACACATGAAAATCCTTGCCTCAAAATTGTCAAAAAAACATCAAAAAATATCTAGAACCCTGGTGTTGTACCCCAATTTTGCCACTAAGATCCCTTCATCATACCATGTTGTTTCACTCACAACAAGATCACACTAGGATTCTTGGTTCCTCTCCCTATCTTTAGCTTTTCTCTTTTGAGGAGTTACCAAGCACCTTGACTTGTTTTCTTTTGTGATCATGAATATTTTGCTTTGGTTTTATTTCTAATTAATAAAATGAAATGTTGGTTTGTCTTACATGTTAATAATGTAGGTAAAGGCAATGAGGTTTAGCAAGTTGCTTCATGGGTTCATGAGTTTATTTCCAAGCCCTAGTCAATAAATATTGAGAAATTAAAACCTCACCATTGAAGTTGTTTTGAAAGAAATGGCATGACAAGGATTATTTTGGTTCAACATACTTCAAAGTTATCAAAAATGATTCAAAAGTACAAGGGGTTGAGGGAAGAAGTTGTCATGATTTGACAAGGTCTTGTTCCTATTGGTCACATGAGCACATTTATCTCAAATTTCAAGATATGGAAGTGGTTTTGGTGGCTATGAGTCCTCATCATCATCCTCAACAACTTCTTTTCACAAAGAAATAATATTGGCACAAGAAGTTTGTTCAAACTTGTCAAAGTTCCTCAAAGCATTCTCTTGATCTAGAGGCTAGGGTTTTGAACTTCAAAGGAGCATATCTTGCTCACCTTTTGGTATTTTTGAGTGATTCCAAAGACATATTTCTCTTCAAAGAGTTACCAACAAAGCACTTCAAAAGTTTAAAGGAGTTTTCATGTGGAAGGAACTTGGTGAAGAAGAAAGATTACAAGTAATCAGATGAATCCACAATTTTCCATATGTGACTTCAAATGATCATAACTTGGTCAATTTTTATCACCTTGAGTCCATTATTTTTCCATGATGATCTTAACGATGTGTAATTTATGCCTTCTTTTATGTGCAAAGTGAGAAAATGGATGGAAGTTGCCTTAAATATGCAAACGATTATAGGTCATTTCATGATTTTTGGCCAACTTCAACAAGTCATAACTTGCTCATTTTTTGGAGATTTTGAGTGGTTCAAATTTCAAAATGTCATTCAGGAGATCTAGTCCATTCCTTCTTTTTTGGTCAAGATAAAATTCTAAGTGGAAGTCCATGTTTGGATACAAAAGATTATAGGTCATTTTTGAAGAAGAATTTGAAATATTTCTAAGTATGGAAAGTCAACTCTTTTTCTTCAACTTTGACTCCATGTAACTTCCAGCTCAAGCATCCATTTGATTCCATTCTTTTTCCATTGCAAAGCTTGTAACCTCATCTTTCTAAAGCATCAAGAATTATGCCCTAAGACCCCTTGAGTTGGAAATTCCATGGATTTGAATTTGGTTACTTGAAACTGAATTTTTCACAAAGTCAGAATTTTGAAATCCATAATGTGACTTCTAAACACAAGATTTATGCGTGTTTTTGATTTAAACTTGATTAGCAAACTTTCCAGAAGTGATTAGCGCCCCAAAACGCATGGTTTGGCTGAGTTTTGATGGAAATAAAGTCACACTTCACTCGTGCTCGACCTTCACTCAATTTCCCTACAAACTTCCTTGTTTCTTCAAATTTTCATTCCCATTCACTTCCCTATAAATAAAGGGTCATCCCCCATCCATTTTCCTAATCTTAGAGAGCCAAGGACACCCTGCCAAAACCTCACACGAACCCACTTTTTTTTAATTTAGTTTATGAGATTTAAGCTTCCTTTTCCAAAATTCTTTGCGCATTCATCATCCTTGAGTATCGTATAAACTCTCCAGCACTTAAACCAATCAAAATGAGCCATAATTCAAGCTACAGAAGTCCAGTTTCAAAGCTTCTTACTTGAACTTAGAAAAGGTAGAATTCTCCACCATTTGGATCCAAATCAAGCATTAATCTATTCTACTCCTTCTTCTGATTCTAATGCTGCTTACAATTTTTAATCCGTTGAGAATTGAGAGAGAAATCTCAAATTTAAGGTGCTCGCTATTTTCTGGGTTTTTGATTCATATCTCTCTCCATACCTTGTATAAATTTGGCGCGATGGTTGTGTTAGAATCGTCTTGAAGAGACGAGTTCAATGATGCTAGCCTGGGATCCTAATATTTCCATTTTGAAGGATCTCACAAAATCCCCATTGCAGGGTGTCTGGAGGTTAAAGACGATGACATGTCTCGTCTCAGCCAATGATAGCGTGCCAAACGTTTTAATTTCATTAGTTTCCCTTTTTCTGATCACATGTGTATTTCACTAAGGTCCATATCAAGCACAATGCGTCTGGTCCATTGGATTAGCTTACTAACGCGTTTTGACTATGATCTGATGGTCCACATCTTTTTTGTTTTATTTTATTTTCTGATTTTAAATTTTTATTGATTAAATTTTCAAAAATTCATAACTCTTTTATTTTTTATCCAAAAATTATGAAAAAAATTCACAAAAATACTTTGAATTACTTCTAATCTCATGACTATTTTTTCACATTTTTATTATAACGTTTGGTATTTTTTATATTTTATGTATTATTTGCTTTCTTTTAATTACTTAAAAAATACTTTCTGACATTTTTTAATTCTTGAAAAATTCATAAATATTATTTTGCATATTTTTGACTTTCTAAAAATTTTATGGAATTTTATATTGAGATTTATTATTTTTTATGTATATTAGTTTATTTTAGCAATTTTAAATAGTTTAAAAATAGTTTCTAACTTTTAAAAATTATCAAAAAATTTATAAAAATATTTAGATTCATTTCTGATTTTTTCTATGGCCTTACTTCTCACTTCTTAATTAATTTGAACATAATTGAGATTTTTCTCATTATATTCTTTTTTTAAAAAACATTTTTTAAACCCTTTTTGTGTATATTAAATGTGATATTATTTTGTGATTATTTTCTGGATAATCTTGGGTTAGGTTTTGGATCATGAACTTTGTTAACATCATTAGATCCATGGTGTTGAGTTTAACTCCACAAAAAATGGATGAATGGTTTTAATAATAGTTTGATTAAAATTTAATTCAAATGTGGTTTGTGTATCTTTTTTGCCCTAATCCTCTTCATATCATCCCCTTCTTATTGCACTAAATGTTGTTGGAGCATGATCTCTATATCATGTCTCAAAACAAATGGTGCATAGATTGCTATTGACTGGCCTCAAAATAGGTGTGACTTCTATATAAGTCCACTTACGATTGCTTAACATAGCACTAAATTTTGTCCTGATTCGAATAAATGATCATTCGTGGCCCAAACTTATGATTGCAAGCCCAAGTATGTTAATTTGATCCCTTTAATCCAATAACCTTAAGATTCATTGTGTGGAGGATTTGGTTCTACCAATCCTCTAATGGATCTACAACACCTTTGGTCAACGCGGATCACTTAAACATCGTTGATCATTAAATGGTACTTGTGAGAATTCCAAATGGATGATATACAAGACAAAAAGAAAATGCAAATTGTTGTGTGGAGGCTTTGGTTCTACCAATCCTCTAATGAGTTCCAAATGCAAGTTTCAAGATGGTCATCCAACTAACCACTAATTATTGACTTGTTTTATCTTATGCTTTTATTCTTTTTTATGCTTTATGTACTATTTATTTTTTTAGCATTTTAATTTCATGCCACTTTCATCTTTGCTCATTTGAGCATTTATTTTCTTGCCATTTTACTTTGCTCACTTGAGCTTTTCTTTTCTTTTCTTAAGATACTTAATAATCAACATAAACCCTAAAAAACTCTTAATGGTACTTGGACTATTTGGTTACTATCCTTGGTATTATGGAGCATGGGACTTTTTCTTGGACTTAGGATTAGAAACCTTGGCCTATCTTGGAGACCTTGTGATCTTATCTGATTATTTTGTCTGGAGTTCTTGAGGTTTACCTCAAGACATTAGGTTTCTTGTTTGTTTTTGTGTGCATGTTTTTGTGATTACATTCTCTGTTTGTAATCTGGAATTCACCCATATACAGCCGTTACTCTGCCTCATTTTTGTGAAGACTTAATACACTTGAAGTTTTATTCTCTCAAGAGGTCTAGTATATTTGCTTTCTTGGTTTCAATCCAAAGAATGGAAATTCTATCTTGACTCATAATGTCAAGTATTTGCTTATTGTTGGTTAGATGATTCTTCTCCTTAGCTTTTACCTTATGCTTTAGGATAGTCTCTTCTTCTCCTCCCATCTTCTTTAATTTCAAAAATATTCTCCCTCCTTTTGAAAACTCTTCTTGCTTTGAAACTTGAGACACTTTCATAATAAACTTGGACCTAGGTCCATGAATTTTCAAAATACTTTCATAAATAAACTTCAATCAATTTAATAATACCTTGACATTTTTTATGAGAAGATTAAAAGTCAATCAATCTCATTCTGCACCATTTTTGCCACTTTGGCATTCATCTTTAAACTTTTCTCAAAAGATTAGACTCTTGTCAATCCTTGTAGTGATGCAAACAACTATACGTCTACAATATGTAGTGAAGTGAAATATTTTCCACTTGGGTGTTGAGTGAGGCATTGTTGATTTTAAGATCCAAGCCATATCCTCCACTTTGAGATGATGCAAATTCTCCTTTCTCATGATTGTGGGTAGTGATTATGTTTTCCACACGGACAATGACGATGATGTCTTATCTCTTAAAATTAACCAACACACTTGTGTTTCAAATTTTTAAAAGAGGAACTACGTGTACCCTGATCCCCTATTGCACGAAAGGTGGTACGTAGGCACTAAAGGTTCGCAACCGCGGCGGGTGCAAAAATCATTAAAAAAAATATTTCTCTTCTCACCTCCACCATCCATTTTCTATACAACACATTTTTATAGCCAAAATATACAGATTTTTCAAAGAGGTTCCTGCGGAGTACCGTAGATGTTTAGGGTGCTAATACCTTCCCTTTGCATAACCAGCCCCCTTAACTTGAATCTTTCCCCCTCTTTTTGGGTCATTCGCTCTTTTCCCATTCCTTTGGAAACAATAAAGCACAGTGGCGATTTTTATTTTGATTTGTATAAAGTCTAGTCAATCCAATGGCTTAGTCTTGAACATTTCTACCACTACAGAAAAATGGCGACTTCACTGGGGAAAGATTGACCTCTTCTGGTCCATCCCTAAGTGGGTTGAGCCTATCTTTGTTTATATATGTATATGTGCTATTGTTGTTTATGTGTTATATTTTGTATATATGTTTGTTTGGATTTTCTTGGTTTTCAGGGTGCTTGGTGATTACTCATAAGTCCTATACCCGCACTTGGGCAAACTTTAAGATAGGACGGGCGGTATAGTCATGTTAACTTTGAGGGAGTAATCGAAAAAAAAGAGGCATGAGATCCCCCAGTCAGTGGAGGCCCCTTTGATTGTAGTGTCGTTTACCGAGTAATCGGGAAGACGTACTGCTTTCGACTTGGGAGCCTGCTGAAACTAAGGACCGTAGAATACCAAACCCATCTTGGCCACTTAGGTGTAGTGCGAAAGCTATGACGGAGTAATCCAGAAATAGTTATCGCGCGATACTACGCCCGGACGAGTCTTTCTTGAGAATATTACTAATTACCGAGTTAATCGGGAAGTTGGTAATATCCGAAGGAAGGATGTAGACTCTGGGAACCTCTAGAACCTTGTTCGGCAGGTGATAACTTTTTAGACCAACACCTTATGGGTAGTACCTTCGACCTCATGCTCGTGACGTTGAACCTATGAACCCTATATGTGTGATCTTGTGTGTGATTGTTGCATCATGCATCCATGCACTCATAAGCATCTTTTGAAGAAAACAATATTTCAAGGGATTTAAAGATTGACTATTTGTGAATATCTCAGGTACTTTAACCATGAATTCTGGAAAGAGAAAGACAGGGAAATACAGTTTCAAGGATCCTAAGATAGATGAGTTGGTCAGTCTAATTCCAGAGATCGAGTGTTCTGCAGACTTTCAGAAGAAGTATGGATCCATTATTCCTCTCATGAAGCTGAAGATGAAGGAGGGTATGCTCTCGACCTTGGTCCAGTTCTATGATCCGATGTATCACTGCTTTACTTTTCCCGATTATCAGTTGAAGCCTACACTGGAGGAGTATTCTTATCTATTGGATTTACCTGTTACCGATAATCTTCCTTTTACTGGTTTAGAGGTGAGCCAAAACCACATGAGATTACTGCTTTGATTCATCAGTGGAAGTCTGATGTGGAAGCCCATATGACTACTAAAGGAGGGATTAGAGGATTACCATCTCAGTTCTTATTGGAGAAAGCTCGTTACTTTGCTAGAATGAAGAATACGGTTGCTTTTGAGGCCATCTTTGCTTTACTTGCTTACGGATTGTTCTTATTTCCTAATGTGGACAAGTTTGTCGACATTAACGCTATCTGGATTTTCATGATTGCAAACCCAGTTCCTACATTGTTGGGTGATGCTTATTACTCTGTTCATCTTCAGAGTTCTTATCATGGGGGAATGATTATCTGTTGCACGCCTTTGTTGTACCGGTGGTTCATCTCTCATATGCCTCAGTATGATGCTTTTTGGGATGTCAAGAAGGAACCCTGGTTGGCTCCTAAGATCATGGAACTTACTCACTCGGATATTGATTGGTATCATCGAGCTTATCAGGATGTGGAGATTATTGATAGTTGTGGTAGTTTCCCCCAATGTACCTCTTCTTGGTACAAAGGGAGGAATTAACTATAACCATGTTCTTGAACAGCGACAACTTGGTTACCCGATGAGGGATAAACCGAATAGCATTCATTTGAGTAGTTTCTTTGTGAAGGAAGGAGAAGACCATAGGGAAGCTAGGGAGAAGATTGCGAAGGCCTGACGTCACATTCATAAGAAGAGTAGGAAGGATTTGGGACCTAGGGGTGCTGTTTCTTTGGAGCCATATCTTCAGTGGGTCCGATCGAGAGCCATTCAATTGAAGATGCCATATACTCGGGAGACACCCATGCCTAATCTATTTGTGAAGACCACTCATCCCTTATTAGATGATCTAGAAGAGCTGCAACTCTCTTTGGTTATGATGCAACAGGAAAGGGATGCTTGGAAGAACAAGTTCCAGACTTTAGAGAGTTCCTACAGAGCAGACTTCGAGGAGAAAGACAATTTGATTGAGATCCTTGAGAGTCGTGCGGTAGAGTCTATGGAGAGGCAAGAGGATTTATTTTCCCCTAAGCCTCAAACAAGTGTTGATTACTCACTTCCCGATCCAGATGATTGGAAGGAGGTTGCCATCAGACATGTGGAAGAAAACAAAAGTTTGAGGGCTCAGATTATCAGGCTCACAGGGAAGCGCCAGCGTACAGATTGATCTCCATCAGTTCTTTTTCTCAGGATTTTAGATTGTATTTTCATCTTGTACTTGGGATCATTGAAACTTGTAATCCATTTTGAAGTTATTATAATAAAAAAATTCAGTATTTCAAAAGCTTTATTACTTTGATGTTTGCAATGTGCCTATAAATCTTAAATCCCTTGAAATATTAAATAATAAAGTAAAAATAATCATTTGCATTGCATGTCATGCATCATATTTCACATATTTCTTGCATTTATTATGCATATCTAGGTGCCTTACCAAGCTTCTTTACTTCATTCAGCAAGCTGACTCATCACTACAACACTCGGGCAAATTTCAAAAAGAAGATGGACAACTTAGAACAGGAGAATCGCGAGCTGCGCGAAGAAGTTTCTGCTTTAAAGGTCGGCTTGGCCAATTTGACTACTCTGATGGAAGCTCTGGTGGTTGCTCAGAATCAGCCACCGAGTGTTCAACCTCAACCAACAAGGGCAAATACTGAAGTTCTGAATGTTCTTGTATCCGCTACTCTGGTTGTTGTTCAAAACCGTATGCCTCAAGGTAATCCATGGGGAATGCCAGAGAATTTTACACCTGAAGGTTTCAATCTTGGTCCTCAAGATGCTCGAGTGGTTCAGACTGTTGTTACTCCGGCACCTCCTGTGGTGCATACTGTTCCCGCTGCACTTCCTTCGGTGAATTTAGTTCTGTTTGTTAATGAAGATGTGTGTCGTCCTTTCCCTCTGCTGAGTGAAGACTTGGGTCTTTATGACAGAATGGATGATTTTCAAGAGCAGTTTGATAGAATTCAAAGAGAGATGAAGGCTCTTAGGGGAAAAGAGCTATTTGGGCAGAATGTGAATGAGCTATGTTTGGTCCCAAATGTTAAGCTACCTGCTAAGTTCAAGGTCCCGGAATTTGAGAAGTATAAGGGCAACACTTGTCCTCGTGCTCACTTGGTGATGTACGTAAGGAGAATGTCTACCCACACTGATGATCAGCGTCTGCTTATTCACTTTTTTCAGGATAGTTTAACCGGTGCAGCATTGAAGTGGTATATGAGTTTAGACAGCATTAACATCCATACTTTTAATGATTTGCGATAAGCATTCATCAAACAATACAAGTACAATGTGGACATGGCGCCCGACCGTGACCAACTTAGGGCCATGGTTCAGAAAGACAGGGAATCATTCAAAGAGTATGCACAGAGATGGCGCGAGGTAGCTGCCCAAGTGATTCCCCCCATGGAAGAGAAAGAAATGACTAAGATTTTTCTGAAGACGCTGGGAGCTTTCTACTACGAAAGGATGGTAGCAAGCGCACCAAGTGATTTTACAGAGATGGTAGGAATGGGTATCCGCTTAGAAGAGGCTGTAAGAGAAGGCCCTTTGATGAAGAGTGAAGGATCCGGAGGTGTGAAGAAGCCATCTTATGGGTTTACCAAGAAGAAAGAAGGGGATACCAATGTTGTTATACAAGAGAGGAGGGTAAACGCTCCTAGAAGGAATTATCAGCATCACCAGCAAGTCGCCTCAGTTACTCTTGTGATGAGTGTCGCTCCGACTACCGTTGCTTATTAAAGACCTTCCCAGCAGGGAAACCACAGGAATAATCAGAGAAGGGAGAACTATGACCCTATTCCCATGAGCTATGCAGAGCTACTACCGGCATTGATTCAGAAGAAGTTGGTCCAGACACGACCACCTTTCGCCATACCATCACCATTGCCTTGGTATTACAAGGCAGACCAAACGTGTGCTTTTCATCAGGGAGCACCAGGGCATAGTGTTGAGAATTGTTATCCTTTGAGGACTGATGTGCAAAAGTTGGTGAAGTCTGGAATTCTATCTTTCAAAGACATGGGACCTAATGTGAAAGATAATCCTCTACCCAAGCACGGGGGAGTGAATGCTGTGAATATGGTGGTCGGTTGTCCAGGCGACTTCCGGATCTTTGACATTAATCTGGTTAGAGGAGATTTGGTGTAAATTCATGTAGACCTCTGTGAATTCACATACTATATGCATGACCACCCCGGTTGTGCTGTTTGCAGTACAAACATACAGGGTTACGAGAAGATAAAGGCTGATTTACAAGAGATGATGAATGAGGGTTTAATCCATATAATCAGTCCTAGGGAAGAGTGTGAAGAGGAAGTGAATATGGTTTCTAGATGTCCTGGTGAATTCAGAATTTTGATGTGGAGTATTTGAATGAGGATCTCGTGCAGTTGCATGCTACCTTCTACCGTACTGCTGGTCAGGTGGAACACCAATATTGGTCTTGCATAGTTTGCTGTTGAGACCCCCAAGGATGTTCTATTGTGATGGAGGGTGTTCAGTTGCTGTTAGACAATGGAACTATCAAGATCACAGGTCAAAGGGATGATTATCATGAGATTGATATGGTTGAAGTTTGTTTAACGGAAGAAGATTCAGAGGAAGAGAATTCATCCGCATATGAGTTTTTCTCTTCATATGAAGATTCGTTTCCCAGAAATGACTTTTTGATGACTAATTATGTTGAAGAAGGGGTAAACGTCATTGTGCCTTGTTTTGGTTCACCCGCTCATCTTGAAGTGGAGTACCATAGCAAACCAGCTGTTACCACATTGGTAATTAGTTTGCCAGGTCCTATTCCCTACAAATCAGATAAGGTTGTGCCTTACAAATACAATGCTACAATCTTAGAATATGGGGTGGAAGTTCCCATCCAGCCAATGCCTAATGTTGGAAATATAGTTGAAAATAGCAGGGTGACCCGTAGCGGTCGTGTGTTTGTGCCGGTTGTTCGAAGAGATGTTGTTGCTGGGAAGAAAATTGCTGAGAATGATGAGCCTAAGAAGGCTACAGGAGAGACTAGTGGAGCTACATTAGAGAAAGAAGTGGATGATATTTTGAAGATAATTAAGATGAGAGACTACAAAATTGTAGATCAGCTACAGCAGACTCCTTCAAAGATATCCATCCTAGCTTTATTGATGAATTCCTCTACTCATAGAGAATCATTGATGAGAGTACTAGACTAAGCTTTTGTGGAGAGTGACGTGTCATTAGATCAATTCAGCAGCGTAATTGGAAACATTACATCATGTAATAACTTGAGTTTTTGCGATGATGAATTACCAGATGAAGGGAGGAATCACAACCTGGCCGTCCACATATCTATGAACTGCAAGAATGATTCGCTATCCAATGTGCTAATTGATAATGGATTCGCATTGAATGTTATACCGAGGAGTACTCTCATGAAGTTAAAGTATCAAGGAGCACCTATGCGCCCAAGTGGCATCATTGTGAAAGCATTTGATGGGTCGAGGAAGTCTGTCATCAGTGAAGTGGACTTACCCATCCATATAGGACCACATTTGTTCCTGATAACCTTACAGGTCATGGACATTATTCCCGCATATAGTTGTTTTCTAGGACGGCCATGGATACACGAAGCAGGGGTTGTCACTTCAACTATGCATCAGAAGCTAAAGTTTGTGCGTGAAGGGAAGGTAATGATCATAAATGGGGAGCAGGCACTGTTGATATCCCATTTATCCTCTTTCAGTATTATAGAAGTGGATGAGGCTGCTGTGGGAACCCAGTTCCAAGCCCTATCCATTGACAACATAAGGAGAAATGAGGATTCTGTGGTTTAGCTGAAGGACACGCAGCAGGTTGTGCGCAATGGTCATAATACAGTTTGGGGATGACTTGTGGATCCACCCGTGAACAAAAATAGAACTGGTTTGGGTTTCTCTTTGAAGAATGGCAAAGGCGAAAGTTTGAAGTCAAAGTCTACTGTGAACAATTATCATGATGTTTTCCGCAGCAGAGGTTACCTCCATCCAATTGATTATGGAATTAATGTTGTCGAAGAGGATGAAGCAGAGCAGGAAGTACCGAATTATGTGACGCATGGAGTCGATGTTCAGAACTGGGTCACCATTAATGTTCCTTCTTGCATACATGTTTCAAAGTAATTTGTTTTGTTAATCTGTTTATTTCTTTCGAAAAGCTTTCACTCTACCCAAGGTGGAAGTATTAATGTTGTAGGGCTTATTTGTTTGCTGTGACTTTTAAGATCATTAATAAAACTTGTCTTTGCTTCCAAAATTATCTCTTTGTCTTCTTCTTTTTCTTGGAAAATGGTAATCATAAAAAACCTTTCAAAATAAATAATAACTGAAAATCAATATGCATGATCACTTGTTATATGTGTCAGTTTCTAAAAGCAATCATAAATCATATGTGCAGATTAATTAAAAAAAACCGTTGAATACAATGACCCTCCACCCTTTCCCAACTTTGAATGTCTTGTGTTTGGGGCTGAAGAAGAAGATTATGATGAGATTCCATAAGAGGTCTCACGGTTGCTTGAGCACGAGGAAAATACCATTCAACCATATAAGGAGCCTTTGGAAGTGATCAATTTGGGTTCAGAAGAAGATCCAAAGGAAGTCAAGATTGGAGCATCGTTACATCCTGATGTAAAGAGTGGGTTGATTGAGTTGTTGAAAGAGTATGTGGATATTTTTGCTTGGTCTTATCAAGATATGCCTGGTCTAGATACAGATATTGTCGAGCATCGTTTGCCGTTGAAGCCAGAGTGTCTTCCAGTTAAAAAAAAGTTGAGAAGAACCCACCCAGATATGGCAGTAAAGATCAAAGAGGAGGTCCTAAAGCAGATTAATGTTGCTTTTCTTGTGACGTCAGTATATCCTCAATGGATTGCCAAAATCGTCCCAGTATCGGGAAAAAATGGAAGAGTCCGCAAGTGCGTAGATTACAGAGATCTAAATAAAGCTAGTCCAAAAGATGATTTTCCATTGCCTCACATCGACATGTTAGTAGACAACACAGCAAAATTCAAACTATTCTCATTCATGGACGGATTTTCCGGGTATAATCAAATAAGAATTTCTCCAGAGGACATGGAAAAAACAACGTTTATCACACCCTGGGGAACATTCTTTTACAGAGTGATGCCCTTCGGGATGAAGAACACTGGTGCAACATACCAGAGGGCTATGACAACCCTATTCCATGATCTGATGCACAAAGAAATCGAAGTATATGTTGATGATATGATTTCCAAATCCCAAACTGAAGAAGGGCATATAGAAGATTTGTTGAAGTTGTTTCAGCATTTGAGGAAGTATCGTCTCCGCTTGAATCCAAATAAATGCACCTTCGGTGTTCGATCGGGGAAATTTTTGGGTTTCGTTGTTAGCCAGAAAGGAATTGAAGTTGGCCCTGATAAAGTCAAAGCAATTCAAGAAATGCCAGCACTAAGAACTGAAAAGCAATTCAGAGGTTTCCTCGGGCGTTTAAATTATATTTCCAGATTTATTTCCCACATGACTGCAACATGTGAACCGATCTTTAAGTTGTTAAAGAAAGATCAAGGTTGTGTATGGATAGATGACTGCCAAAGGGAATTTGAGAGTATTAAAGAATATCTGCTTGAACCTCCTATCTTGCTCCCTCTCGTAGAAGGAAGACCGTTTATTATGTATCTAACAGTGTTAGATAAATCCATGGGTTGTATTCTGGGACAACAGGATGAAACAGGGAAGAAGGAGTTCGCCATTTATTATCTCAACAAAACATTCACTGATTGTGAGTCGCGGTATTCCATGCTAGAAAAGATATGTTGTGCTTTGGCATGGGCGGCAAAGCGTTTGCGGCAGTATATGTTGAATCATACCACTTGGTTAATCTCCAAAATGGATCCAATGAAGTATATTTTTGAAAAGCCTGCTCTTACTGGGAGAATTTCCCGCTGGCAGATGTTGTTATCTGAATATGATATCGAGTACCGCACTCAAAAGGCTATTAAAAGTAGTGTGTTGGCAGATTACCTTGCTCACCATCCGGTAGAAGATCATCAGTATGCAGAATATGAATTCCCCGATGAGGATGTGATGTTCCTGAAAGTGAAAGATTGTGATGAACCATTGCCTGAGGAAGGCCCTGACCCTGAATCTCATTGGAGTATGATATTTGATGGAGCTGTGAATGCTTATGATAAAGGAATTGGTGTTGTGATTGTCACTCCTCATGGATCGCACATTCCTTTTACTGCAAGGTTAACATTTGATTGCACTAATAATATGGCAGAATATGAGGTTTGCATCATGGGTCTTGAAGAAGCTATTGATCTCATAATCAAAATTCTAGATGTGTATGGTGATTCAGCTTTGGTAATAAATCATATTAAAGGAGAATGGGATACTCGTCACCCCAGCTTGATCCCTTACAAAGATTACGCTAGAAGGTTGTTACCCTTCTTTAATAAAGTTGAATTCCATCATATTCCAAGACATGAAAATCAAATGGCGGATGCTCTGGCAACTCTGGCTTCCATGTACCAAGTGAATACTTGGAATGATATACCCCGAATTACAGTTCGACGACTGGATAGTCCCGCTCATGTGTTTATAACAGAGGAGGTAGCAGATGAAAAACCTTGGTATCATGACATCAAGAATTTTCTTCAGACTCAGGAATACCTGATTGGTGCTTCGAAGAAAGATAGAAAGACACTAAGAAGATTGGCAGGTCGTTTCTTCCTTAGTGAAAATGTGATATACAAGAGAAATTATGACATGGTCTTGCTCAGATGCGTGGATAGACACGAAGCAGACATGTTGATGCATGAGATTCATGAAGGTTCATTTGGCACTCATGCTAATGGATATTCGATGGCTAAAAAGATGCTAAGGGAAGGTTATTATTGGTTGACAATGGAATCTGACTGTTACAAATTTTCAAAGAAGCGCCATAAATGCCAGGTTTATGCAGATAAGGTTCATGTGCCTCTGACACTTCTCAATGTGATTTCCTCCCCATGGCCTTTCTCTATGTGGGGTATAGAGATGATCAGGATGATAGAACCCAAAGCTTCGAATGGGCACTATTTTATCTTGGTAGCAATTGACTACTTCACCAAGTGGGTAGAGGTTACTTCATATGCCAATGTTACCAAACAGGTGGTTGTGCGTTTCATCAAAAATAATATTATATGTCAGTATGGTGTGCGGAGCAGAATTATCATCGACAATGGCTCGAATTTGAACAACAAGATGATGACAGAACTGTGTGAAGAATTCAATATTTTTCATCATAATTCATCTCCATACAGGCCGAAGATGAATGGGGATGTTGAAGCTGCTAATAAGAATATCAAGAAGATCATCCAGAATATGGTTGTTACTTATAAAGATTGGCATGAAATGATCCCTTTTGCTTTACATTGATATCGGACATATGTCTGCACTTCAATAGGAGAAACCCCATTCTCCCTTGTGTATTGAATGGAAGTGGTGCTCCCAATCGAGGTTGAGATTCCCTCTTTGCGTGTGATAATGGAAACCAAATTGACAGAGGCTGAATGGGTCCAGAACAGGTTTGACCAATTGAATTTGATTGAGGAAAAGAGAATGACAACTTTATGTCATGGGCAGTTATATCAGAGAAGAATGAAGAAAGCATTTGATAAAAAGGTCAAACCTCGTGAATTCAGAGAAGGCGACCTCGTGCTTAGGAAGATCATGTCTTTCAACACTGATTCTAGGGGTAAGTGGACTCCCAATTTTGAAGGCCCCTATGTTGTCAAGAAAGCCTTCTCTGGTGGTGCATTAATTCTTTAAACTATGGATGGCGAGTGTGATACGGTGGGAGAACTGACTAGGGTTTTGCATTTGTTTTCGCAAATGTTTCGATTGAGCAAGAGTCGCCACCGACTTTTTATTTTATCCTAAGGAAAGGTTTAAAAAGCACAGCAAAAACCTTTGAGATTTTTCTTGGGTTCGGGGAGTAGATTATAGAAGGGGAAGGTATTAGCACCCCTTCTATCCATGGTTATCCATGGGCTCTTAGGTACTTGCTTAGATCAACTTGCCTTAGTTTTCAATTGTTTGAAATGGTGCTTTGTGTGTGGTTTTGAAAATGTTTTGAAAAGATGCCTTGTGTTAGGCTAACCTTGTAACAATTCTTTACTCGAATGTTTTACAAAAGGTGTTTTATCTTTTAAAAAGATGTTTCAAGAGTTTGAAAAGTTGATTTTGAAAGTGTTTGTGAAGTGGGTTTTGAATTTAGGCAAGTGTTTTCTTGGTAAATTGACAAGTACTTAAGAGTTTATCTACCCTAAAGTTTTCTCAAAGATTTTGTCATGTTTTAAACCCTTTTGACAAATTTGTTCCACCATCGTATTTGGTGGACAATCTTGTCTTAGGAGATGAGAGGGACAGGCGCGGGTCATCGTTTGAACCATAATTGCAATAGTGTTAAAGGCCTTTGGGAAATTTTCTTTAAGGGACTTGATCATTTGTTTTTGTTTGTTTTGAAAAGTTTTATCGAGGGACTATGATCATTCAATTTGTTTGTTTTGCCCAAAGAAGTTCAACATGCAATATGGCCCAATTATTTGAAGGCAACAAAGTGGAATACCCTAGGGGTGCAAGTGTGAGATGTGTTGTTTATTTTCATGCTCATTTATCTTGTATTAGGTTAAACTATTTTTATCGTTTTTCACATGCAAACCCTAATTCTAACATGGCATAATTAGAAAGCGTATAAAGTGCGAAATTTAAATTCCTACGCTATTACAACATAATAATATAGGGAAGGGGGTACAAATTTACAAATGGGGGATATTTAGACAAGAATTTAAATCTAAATTATTACATCATTTTTGAATATTTGCAAGGTAAATAAATTGCATAATTAAATAGAAATTAAATAAATATGCAAAATGCAAAAAGAAAGTTTTTTATATATGTATGAAAAAATGTATGGTTTATGTAAAATAAAACAAGAAAATAAAAAGGTATTATTTTTTAGTATTTTCAATTTTTAGGGCAAAAACCCTAATTTCAATTAAAATGGATATTGATTACTTACTTCATATAATATTTATTATTTACATACAAAAATAAAATAAAATATAGTATATTTGAAAAAAGGCATTTTTAATATTAAATATTTAAAAAAAATAAAATATATTCATTTTTTTGGCATTTTTATTCTAAGTATATTAATATATATGTATTTATATTTCCATTATTTTAAATATATATTATATACAAATAATAATAATATTCAATTTTTTTAGAAAATAGTATTTTTTATGTGGAATATTTTCATAGGGTAATATAAAATAAAAATAAAAATAGAAGTGTTTTTTACATATTTTTTCTATTTATCCTAAATAATAATATATATCTATTTATATACAAATCAAAAGAAAATCAAATAAAAACCAAATAAAATCAAAAAATGATGAGAAAAATATTTTAAAAATTTTAACATGTTGAGAAAAAATAAATGAGTCAAACAAAAAAAGAAAAAGTCAAAAATATTAAAAAATGAAGCAAATGGGCTCAGGGGTGTGAAACAGAAAAAATGGTGTGGATAGCAAAATGATACAGGCCCAGCCCAATCCACTTCTTCTTCAACCTTTGGCCAAAGACGCGCGCCTTGTTACAGAGATTCAAACATCCTGATTCTTTGAGATTTTGCACAAACTTTCAACACAAAACATGTCAAGCATTGAATCACGATTCCAAATATATAAAAAACTCATCCTAACTCTCAGAAATGAGAGAGAATTTTATCAATCCCAAATCATGACCTAAACTTTCTTCCATTTTCAAAGCTTAAATTCTTTCAACTCAGGCAAAAGAAATGAAATGTAAAGCTATGTACATGCTCAGGGCTATGAGTAGAACCTTGTTTCTTCACAAACTTAAGACTAAAGATGCATAATAAGAGAGATACGAGTTCAAAATTTTACCTATTCAGTTGAACTTCTATCTGGAGAATGAGGAACTTTCAGTGCAAGGTGATGATTGGAAAAGCTTCCTTGAGGTCCAGGGATGCTATTCCAATGTTTACTTTGTCTTGAAGGCTTCTGAATCAAGCTGTAGAACTTCACCTGCAAGTCAAAGATGTGAAAATGGTGGAAGTGGTTAGAGCAATTACAGGTCGTGTCTTAGCTTCTGGATAGCTTGCATAGGTTGTAAGGAAGGTAGAGGAACAGGTTTGGGCAAGAATGCTCGAAGGGATTGAGAGATAGCACTCAAACTGCAAGGGTTGCTCTGTTTGAGCAGTTTCAAGGTGATTATGGCAATGGAGGTGTTTGAGAGGCCAAGGACTCGTGTGTTAGCTTAGTTGAGATATGCTGAGTATGTTTGATAAGTTTGTTCTTCTGTTCTAATGCTGAGATGAGAGTTCTTACAAGTTATGAGACTTTCTTCTTTCTTAAGCAACAAAAGCAAGTTGACTTTCTAGGCATGTAAGGGGCCTCCTAATGTGCTGCATAATCTTCTCTTGATCATAGAAATTTGTCCATAATCTTGTGCCAAAAGGATTTAGCTTGTACTTGTTGGATTTCTAAATTGACATAAAGTGAACTTTTACCAAAATGGCTAATTTGCTTTATCTAGAAATGGATCAATCTTGTGTACAATGCTTGAACTCATGGAACAACACCTTGGCAAAATGAACAAGCATTAAATTATGGAGTGTAACTTGGTTTAAGGACCTGTAATCTAGCCTAAAGCATGCTGAGTTCAAATTTGCAAAGTTATGGACATGGAACTTGGTCATGAACAAAGTGGTTTTTTGCTATATTGTGAAATTCGATTCTCTCTAACCATGAGGTTGTTTGATGAGTTCTTGGACATTTTGGAAAGCTTGGAATGTGTACTACAATCCATCTTTGAAATGAAAATTGAAATTCCAAGTGGAAGGGTATGAAAAATGGCCTTGAAGTGGGGTAGAAAACCTTGTCAAAATAGGTTAAAATTCTACTAAGTTAAAAATGGTTTAGTGCCCTTATTCAAAAAATTGTAACTTGAGATACAAGCTTCAAATGAGAAAACTTTGTGAATCAAAGTTGTAGATTATGCAACAAGCTACAACTTTCATGTTTTGACTTTTGTTTGAATCCAAATGGATCTTGGTGAAAAGGTGGGGCAAAGTTGGGAAAAAATTAGGGTTTTTCATAACTTAGAAAAATTCTAAGTTATGAAAAATTCCATTTTCTAACCCTAATTTGCAATTTGTGATTTCTTGGTGAACAAGTTTCATGATTTGGCATATTTTGATGAAAAATGAATCTTGACTCTTGATTTTGACCAAAAAGTCAAAGTTTGACTTTTCAGTATACAGTCAAAACTGATCAATTGACTGGGAAATTCAACTGTCAATCTTGTGTACTTGGGATCTTTTGAACTTGTTGAGCATGTCAAGATAATTCCATGGGGTCCTTGAGTCCATATGTGAGCTTGGTTTGCCATTGGCTAGGTCAAACAGTCAAAAAATTGCCTCTGTACAGTCAAAACCCTAAAAATGACCATTTTGCCCTTTTAGTGATCTGATCAAATTTCTTATGGAATTGGGATCCAAACTTGATCAAATGGTTCATATGAGTTCATAATGTTGATGTGGATCAAATTTCATGAGATTTGACTGTCAATTGGCCACAGTTGACTCTTTCCCCAATACAGTTGATTTCTAGGTCAACTGTCTAATTGACTGGGCAAAATTTGGAATCAGGACTTGAAACTTGGTATGGATAAACTTAGGAGGTCAATATGAAGCAAGAAAGTCATATTGGGCACTTTAGGTCAAAACATCTTTGTGCAAACACAAACCCTAATTTGGGGTTAGCAGTGCAAAGAGGAGTCTTGAGCAGATGAAACCCTAACTGGATCTTGAGCTTCAAGAGCTTTGTGAGGAGAAATCAATGAGAAATGGGAGGGCAAATTTTGGGGTACAACAGCGAGGAGTTTCCATGTCCCATGAATGTTGACGCAGTCAAGAAATACTTTGCCTAAAGAAATAAAAGAACAGCTCCCTAAGTTGAAAACCCGAAAGGGTGGTTTAGGCAAAAAAGAGCGTCTTGGTAGGCCGAAAACCTGAAAGGGCGGTCTAGGAAAAAATTAGAGACATAAACAGAATAAATTTCCCGCTAAGTTGAAAACCCGCAAGGGAAGCTTAGGAAAAAGTTAGGCATTTTTCTTGGCAAGTAACTACGTCAGACAAGACTTGATCGTTGAAGTAACAATCTTCTCGCATCCTCACCATACTTCAACAAAAGCTGCTACTCAGGATTCCAAAAGTTGTTAGGGAGAATAGTGGTCATTGTATCTCAATGTATCTTTTCCATTATGTATTACCATTTCCCAAACTTTGTAATAATCCATGGAGTCTCGCCATTCGTAGACTACCATTCTATTAATGAAATTCGAGCTTTTATCCAATTCTTTGTGTTCTTATTTTATTTATTTAGCTTGCAAAGACTCCATTTATTACTGATGATAACTTTCAAAGAAAAAAGATTAAAAAGCAAAATTGACTTTTCAAAAAAAGAGATCTTTACAATTCAATTTACTTTGAGATTTGTGATGACACAATGACAACAAAAATGGTGATCCCAGGAATGAACAAACTCCAGTTGTTTTGAGAAGATTTATTTCCCTCACGAAGGTTCACCAGGTCATTTTGCTGGTATGCGCATGGTCTTTGTTTGTTTCTCAGGTAGTTAAAGACGATATCAATTGGTGTAAGGTGCAGTATTGGGTTTGTGATCCCATTGTCCCCAGTCAGGTCTTGGTTCATGTTTGATTTTGGGTTTGCACGGTCAGAAGTCTCTGTCCCAGGTTCCCCAGCAAAGTCTTCCCTCATATGATGAAAGGTTTTATTCCCTTGGTGTACGGAGATGTCGCTCTTTCTGCAGTATTGGCATTATTATTGGTATTTATTTCCCAGGCAACTAGACTAGGGAAATATCTTTTTTGCGAAGTGTTGAAATGATTATCAACCTTTGGGTTTTCACCCGCCAAGTGCTGGGTTTGATTTAAAATACCCATGAATTTGACCTCTTTCTATAATGTTGACTTCTTGATTCCCCGGGAAGGCTATCCCAGGGCATCTTTTGTTGGAATAATTTTTCATGATGTAAAGTTTCAATCCGCATCTTTCTCCATGGAGGTAGGCTTGAATTCCCCAGTGAGGTTTGATTTTTTCGGCGTCAGTATGCTTTATTTGAGGCTGGTCTTGCAATCTCCAGTAGGCAGGTTGCTTTTGAAAAACTAGTTTCTCCGATGAAGCCGAAAGAAGGATGTTCTATCCCAGTATCTGTTCAATTTGTCTACCTCCGAATTATGTTTCTCTTTAGTAAAGTTAAAGGCAGGCAATAGGTTTGGTTTCCGCAGTTAGCCTTTACCTTTCTTGAAATGATCTTTCTGGTTAAAGTTTAGCCAAGTGTTGTTAGTACCTAAGGCGGTTTTGTTTGTTTGTTCCTACTGATTGTGTATCTGTTTTACCAGCATACGCACGATAGCACTCATACATTCATATATACATCATGCATGGCTAAAATTGACAAATCATTGTTCATTGACATTGTGTTCTCACCTTCCTGCAGCGCTCCTTGCTTAGATGGATTTGGTTTTCCCTCTTGAGTTTATTTCTCAAAGGATATATCTTTGTTGGCTGTCTTGCTCCAGTTTATTTCTAATTTGGATCTGTGGTTGCATGACAATATTATTTACTTTGGATTTCTGAAAACTTTGAGTTTTAGTTTATGCATTTATTTTGCATGAGAAGACTTTATCTCCTCAGCAGGAATATCGTGGCATTTCCCCGGAAAGTCATATTTCTATCCCCATAAAGTCATTTCTTTTTGAAATTCTCCATGACAACAAGTAACAAGTCTCTTTATTTGAGACAGCTTATGTTTGATCTTTTCCAGGCAGATTTCCTTGGTTAAAGAAGAAGTTGAGACCCGTTCTAGGAAACACCAGAATTTTGGGGAAAACTTTATTTGATATTCTCTTTCTACCTTTAGTGAACGTTGGTAGACCATCGATAGTGAACGTTGGTGTTTGTTATCTTTTTGCTATCTTCAGTGAACGTTGATAGTTCATCGTCAGTGAACGGCGGTGATATGATATATTTTCTCTTTCTACCTTCAGTGAACGTTGGTAGGCCATCGGTAGTGAACGTCGGTGTTTGTTATCTTTTTTCTATCTTCAGTGAACGTTGATAATTCATCATCAGTGAACAGCGGTGATATGATATATTTTCTCTTTCTACCTTCAATGAACGTTGGTAGGACATCGACAGTGAACGTCGGTGTTTATTATCTTTTTTCTATCTTCAGTGAACGTTGATAGTTCATCGTTAGTGAACGGCGGTGATATGATATATTTTCTCTTTCTACCTTTAGTGAAAGTTGGTAGACCATCGGCAGTGAACGTCGATGCTTGTTATCTTCCTCTCGGATTCAGTTCTTTTGGTCCACCAGTGATTTATTTTCCTGGTGGAGTTGCTCCTTTGTTTCTTTATTTTGTTGCATCCCCAGTGATACTTTGCGTCTCTTTGGTACTGTTCATATGCATTCATATGCATAAGCATTTGCATGGCATCTTAGGGCCAAAAATAAAGTTTGTTTTATATTTAAGTATCTTTGATCACGTCGACACGAAGATTTTCAACCTTCGTATCTCTGGATAGAAAAAACTTAAATAAGGGCATCTGTTGCACCCAAAATTTTTCCCCTAAGATCCCTTCATCATACCATGTTGTTTCATTCACAACAAGATCACACTAGGATTCTTGGTTCCTCTCCCTATCTTTAGCTTTGCTCTTTTGAGGAGTTACCAAGCACCTTAACTTATTTTCTTTCGTGATCATTATTATTTTGCTTTGATTTTCTTTCTAATTAATAAAATGCAATGTTGGTTTGTCTTGCTTGTTAATAATGTAGGTAAAGGCAGTGAGGTTTAGCAAGTTGCTTCATGGGTTCATGAGTTTATTTCCATGCCCTAGTCAATAAATCTTGAGAAATTCAAACCTCGCCATTGAAGTTGTTTTGGAAGAAATGGCATGACAAGGCTTATTTTGGTTCAACATACTTCAAAGTTATCAAAATTGATTCAAAAGTACAAGGGGTTGAGGGAAGAGGTTGTCATGATTGGACAAGGTCTTGTTCCTATTGGTCACAAGAGCACATTTCTCTCAAATTTCAAGATATGGAATTGGTTTTGGTGGCTATGAGTCCTCATCATCATCCTCAACAACTTCTATTCACAAAGAAAGAATATTGGCACAAGAAGTTTTTTCAAACTTGTCAAAGTTCCTCAAAGCATTCTCTTGATCTAGAGGCTAGGGTTTTGAACTTCAAAGGAGCATATCTTGCTCACCTTTTGGTATTTTTGAGTGATTCCAAAGAAATCGTTCTCTTTAAAGAGTTACCAACAAATCACTTCAAAAGTTCCAAGGAGTTTTCATGTGGAAGGAACTTGGTGAAGAAGAAAGATTACAAGTCATCCAGATGAATCCACAATTTTCCATATGTGACTTCAAATGGTCATAACTTGGTCAATTTTTATCACCTTGAGTCCATTATTTTTCCATGATTATCTTAAAGATGTGTACTTTATGCCTTCTTTTATGTGCAAAGTGAGAAAATGGATGGAAGTTTCCTTAAATATGCAAAAGATTATAGGTCATTTCATGATTTTTGGCCAATTTCAACAAGTCATAACTTGCTCATTTTTTGGAGATTTTGAGTGGTTCAAATTTCAAAATGTCATTCAGGAGATCTACTTCATTCCATCTTTTTTGGTGAAGAGCAAATTCTAAGTGGAAGGCCATGTTTGGATATAAAAGATTATAGGTCATTTTTGAAGAAGAATTTGAAATATTTCTAAGTATGGAAAGTCAACTCTTTTTCTTCAACTTTGACTCCATGTAACTTTCAGCTCAAGCATCCATTTGATTCCATTCTTTTTCCATTGCAAAACTTGTAACCTTATCTTTACAAAGCATCAAGAGTTATGCCCTAATACCCCTTGAGTTGGAAATGCCATGGATTTGAGTTTGGTAACTTGAAACTGAATTTTTCACAAAGTCCGAATTTTGAAATCCATAATGTGACTTCTAAACACAAGATTTGTGCATGTTTTTGATTTAAACTTGATTAGAAAACTTTCCAGAAGTGATTACTGCCCCAAAACGCAAGGTTTGGCTGAGTTTTGATGGAAATGAAGTCACACTTCACTCGTGCTCGACCTTCACTCAATTTCCCTCTAAACTTCCTTGTTTCTTAAAATTTTCATTCCCATTCAATTCCCTATAAATATAGGGTCATCCCCCATTCATTTTCATAAGCTTAGAGAGCCAAGAATACCCTACCAAAACCTCACACGAACCCACTTTTTTTAATTCAGTTTCTAAGATTTAAGCTTCCTTTTCCAAAATTCTTTGCGCATTCATCATCCTTGAGCATCATATAAACTCTCCAGCACTTAAACCAATCAAAACGAGCCATAATTTAAGCTATAGAAGTCCAGTTTCAGAGCTTCTTACTTGAACTTTGAAAAGGTAGAATTCTCCACCATTTGGATCCAAATCAAGCACTAATCTATTCTACTCCTTCTTTTGATTCTAATGATGCTTACAGTTTTTAAATCCATTGAGAATTGAGAGAGAAATCTCAAATTAAAGGTGCTCGCTATTTTCTGGGTTTTTGATTCATATCTTTCTCCATACCTTATATAAATTTGGCGTGATGGTTGTGTTAGAATCATCTTGAAGAGACGAGTTCAATGATGCTAGCCTGGGATCCTAATTTTTCCATTTTGAAGGATCTCACAAAATTCCCATTGCAGAGTGTCTGGAGGTTGAAGACGATGACATGTCTCGTCTCTGCCAATGATAGTGTGCCAAACGTTTTAATTTCATTGGTTGCCCTTTTTCTGATCACATGTGTATTTCACTAAGGTCCATATCAAGCACAGCTTGTCTGGTCCATTGGATTAGCTTACTAACGCATTTTGACGATGATCTGATGGTCCACATCTTTTTGGTTTTATTTTATTTTTTGATTTTATATTTTTATTGATTAAATTTTCAAAAATTCATAACTCTTTTATTTTTTATCCAAAAATTATGAAAAAATTCACAAAAGTACTTTGAATTATTTCTGATCTCATGACTTTTTTTTCACATTTTTATTTTAAAATTTGGTATTTTTTATATTTTTTGTATTATTTGCTTTCTTTTAATTACTTAAAAAATAATTTCTGACATTTTTTAATTCTGAAAAAATTCATAAATATTATTTTGCATATTTTTGACTTTTTGAAAATTTTATGGAATTTTATATTGAGATTTATTATTTTTGATCTATTTTATGTTTGTTTTAGCAATTTTAAATAGTTTAAAAATAGTTTCTGACTTTTAAAAATTATCAAAAAATTTATAAAAATATTTGGATTCATTTCTGATTTTTCTATGGCCTTACTTCTCACTTCTTAATTAATGTGAACATAATTGATATTTTTCTCATTATTTTCTTTTTTTTTTAACATTTTTTAAACCCTTTTTGTGTATATTAAATGTGATATTATTTTGTGATTATTTTCTGGCTAATCTTGTGTTAGGTTTTGGATCATGAACTTTGTTAACATCATTGGATCCATGGTGTTGAGTTTAACTCCACAAAAAATGGATGAATGATTTTAATAATAGTTTGATTAAAATTTAATTCAAATGTGCTTGTGTATCTTTTTTGCCCTAATCCTCTTCATCTCATCCCCTTCTTATTTCACTAAATGTTGTTGGAGCATGATCTCTATATCATGTCTCAAAACAAATGGTGCATAGATTGCTATTGACCGGCCTCAAAATAGGTGTGACTTCTATATAAGTCCACTTACGATTGCTTAACATAGCGCTAAATTTTGTCCCGATTCGAATAAATGATCATTCGTGGCCCAAACTTATGATTGCAAACCCAAGTATGTTAATTTGATCTCTTTAATCCAATAACCTTGAGATTCATTATGTGGAGGCTTTGGTTCTACCAATCCTCTAATGGATCTACAACACCTTTGGTCAACGTGGATCACTTAAACATCGTTGATCATTAAATGGTACTTGTGAGAATTCCAAATGGATGATATACTTGACAAAAAGCAAATGCAACTTGTTGTGTGGAGGTTTTGGTTCTAACAATCCTCTAATGAGTTCCAGATGCAAGTTTCAAGATGGTCATCCAACTAACCACTAATTATTGACTTGTTTTATCTTATGCTTTTATTCTTTTTTATGCTTTATGTACTATTTATTTTTTTATCATTTTCATTTCATGCCATTTTCATCTTTGCTCATTTGAGCATTTATTTTCTTGCCATTTTACTTTGCTCACTTGAGCTTTTCTTTTCTTTTCTTTTCTTAAGATACTTAATAATTAACATAAACTCTAAAAAACTCTTAATGGTACTTGGACTATTTGGTTACTATCCTTGGCATTATGGAGCATGGGACTTTTTCTTGGACTTAGGATTAGAAACCTTGGCCTATCTTGGAGACCTTGTGATCTTGTCTGATTATTTTGTCCGGAGTTCTTGAAGTTTACCTCAAGACATTGGGTTGCTTGTTTGTTTTTGTGTGCAGGTTTTTGTGATTACATTCTCTATTTGTAATCTGGAATTCACCCGTATACAGCCGTTACTCTGCCCAATTTTTGTGAAGACTTAATACACTTGAAGTTTGGTTCTCTCAAGAGGTCTAGTATCTTTGCTTGCTTGGTTTCAATCCAAAGAATGGGAATTCTATCTTGACTCATAATGTCAAGTATTTGCTTCTTGTTGGTTAGATGATTCTTCTCCTGAGCTTTTACCTTATGCTTTAGGATAGTCTCTTCTTCTCCTCCCATCTTCTTTAATTTCAAAAATATTCTCCATCTTTTTGAAAACTCTTCTTGTTTTGAAACTTGAAACACTTTCATAAAAAACTTGAACCTAGGTCCATGCATTTTCAAAATAATTTCATAAATAAACTTCAATTAATTTAATAATACCTTGACATTTTTTGTGAGAAGACTAAAAGTCAATCAATCTCATTCCAAACCATTTTTGCCACTTTGGCATTCATCTTTAAACTTTTCTCAAAAGATTAGACTCTTGTCAATCCTTGTAGTGATGCAAACAACTATACTTCTACAATATGTAGTGAAGTGATATATTTTACACTTGGGTGTTGAGTGAGACATTGTTGATTTTAAGATCCAAGCCATATCCTCCACTTTGAGATGATGCAAATTCTCCTTTCTCATGATTGTGGGTAGTGAGTATGTTTTCCACACGGACAATGACGATGTTGTCTTATCTCTTAAAATTAACCAACACACTTGTGTTTCAAATTTTTAAAATAGGAACTACGTGTACCCTGATCCCCTATTGCATGAAAGGTGGTACGTAGGCACTAAAGGTTCGCAACCGCGACGGGTGAAAAAATCATTAAAAAAATATTTCTCTTCTCACCTCCACCATCCATTTTCTATACAACACATTTTATAGCCAAAATATACAGATTTTTCAAAGAGGTTCCTGCAGAGTACCGTAGATGTTTAGGGTGCTAATACTTTCCCTTTGCATAACCAACCCCCTTACCTTGAATCTTTCCCCATCTTTTTGAGTTATTCGCTCTTTTCCCATTCCTTTGGAAACAATAAAGCGCGGTGGCGATTTTTATTTTGATTTGTATAAAGTCTAGTCAATCCAATGGCTTAATCTTGAACATTTCTACCATTACAGAAAAATGGCGACTTCACTGGGGAAAGATTGACCTCTTGCTGGTCCATCCCTAAGTGGGTTGAGCTTATCTTTGTTTATATTTGTGTATGTGCTATTGTTGTTTATGTGTTATATTTTGTATATATGTTTGTTTGGATTTTCCTGGTTTTCAGGGTGCTTGGTGATTACTCATAAGTCCTATACCCGGACTTGGGCAAACTTTAAGATAGGACGGGCAGTATAGTCATGTTAACTTTGAGGGAGTAATCCCAAAAAAGGAGGCATGAGATCCCCCACTCAGTGGAGGCCCCTTTGACTGTAGTGTCGTTTACCGAGTAATCGGGAAGACGTACTGCTTTTAACCTGGGAGCCTGCTGAAACTGAGGACCGTAGAATACCAAACCCATATTGGCCACTTAGGTGTAGTGTGGAAGCTATGACGGAGTAATCCGGAAATAGTTATCACGCGATATTATGCTCAGACGAGTCTTTCTTGAGAAAATTACTAATTACCAAGTTAATCGGGAATTGGTAATATCCGAAGGAAGGATGTAGACTCTGGGAACCTCTAGAACCTTGTTCGGCAGGTGATAACTTTTTAGACCAACACCTTATGGGTAGTACCTTCGACCTCATGCTCGTGACATTGAACCTATGAACCCTATATGTGTGATCTTGTGTGTGATTGTTGCATCATGCATCCATGCACTCATAAGCATCTTTTGAAGAAAACAATATTTCAAGGGATTTAAAGGTTGACTATTTGTGAATATCTCAGGTACTTTAACCATGAATTTTGGAAAGAGAAAGACAGGGAAATACAGTTTCAAGGATCCTGAGATAGATGAGTTGGTCAGTCTAATTCTAGAGATCGAGTGTTCTGCAGACTTTCGGAAGAAGTATGGATCCATTATTTCTCTCATGAAGCTGAAGATGAAGGAGGTTATTCTCTCGACCTTGGTCCAGTTCTATAATCTGATGTATCACTGCTTTACTTTTCCCGATTATCAGTTGATGCTTACACTGGAGGAGTATTCTTATCTATTGGATTTACCTGTTACAGATCGTGTTCCTTTTATTAGTTTAGAGGGTGAGCCAAAACAACATGAGATTGCTGCTTTGATTCATTTGGGGAAGTCTGAGGTGGAAGCCCATATGACTACTAAAGGAGGGATTAGAGGATTACCATCTCAGTTCTTATTGAAGAAAGCTCGTTACTTTGCTAGAATGAAGAATACGGTTGCTTTTGAGGCCATCTTTGCTTTACTTGCTTACAGATTGTTCTTATTTCCTAATGTGGACAAGTTTGTCGACATTAACGCTATCCGGATTTTCATGATTGCAAACCCAGTTCCTACACTCTTGGGTGATGCTTATTACTTTGTTCATCTTCAGAGTTCTTATCATGGGGGAATGATTATTTGTTGCACGCCTTTGTTGTACCGGTGGTTCATCTCTCATATGCCTCAATCTGATGCTTTTTGGGATGTCAAGAAGGAACACCGGTTGGCTCCTAAGATCATGGCACTTACTAACTCAGATATTGATTGGTATCTTCGAGCTTATCAGGATGTGGAGATTATTGATAGTTGTGGTAGTTTCCCTAATGTACCTCTTCTTGGTACAAAGGGAGGAATTAACTATAACCATATTCTTGCACGACGACAGCTTGGTTACCCGATGAGGGATAAACCGAATAGCATTCATTTGAGTAGTTTCTTTATGAAGGAAGGAGAAGACCATAGGGAAGCTAGGGAGCAGATTGCGAAGGCCTGGCGTCACATTCATAAGAAGAGTAGGAAGGATTTGGGACCTATGGGTACTGTTTCTTTGGAGCCATATCTTCAGTGGGTCCGATCAAGAGTCATTCAGTTGAAGATGTCGTATACTCGGGAGAAACCCATGCCTGATCTATTTGTGAAGACCACTCCTCCCTTATTAGATGATCTAGAAGAGCTGCAACTCGCTTTGGTTGGGATGCAACAGGAAATGGGTGCTTGGAAGAATAAGTTCCAGACTTTAGAGAGTTCCTACATAGCAAACCTGAAGGAGAAAGACGATTTGATCGAGATCCTTGAGAGTCGAGCGGTAGAGTCTATGGAGAGGCAATGGGATTTATTTTCCCCTAAGCCTCAAACAGGTGATGATTACTCACTTCCTGATCCAGATGATTGGAATGAGGTTGCAATCAGACATGTGGAAGAAAACAAAAGGTTGAGGGCTCATATTATCAGGCTCACAGGGAAGCGCCAGCGTACAGATTGATCTCCATCAGTTCTTTTTCTCAAGATTTTAGATTGTATTTTCATCTTGTACTTGGGATCATTGAAACTTGTAATCCATTTTGAAGTTATTATAATAAAAAATTTCAGTATTTCAAAAGCTTTATTACTTTGATGTTTGCAATGTGCCTATAAATCTTAAATCCCTTGAAATATTAAATAATGAAGTAAAAATAATCATGTGCATTGCATGCCATGCATCATATTGCACATGTTTATTGCATTTATTATGCATATCCAGGTGCCTTACCAAGCTTCTTTACTTCATTCAGCAAGCTGACTCATCACTACAACACTCAGGCTAATTTCAAAAAGAAGATGGACAACTTAGAACAGGAGAATCGCAAGCTGTACGATGAAGTTTCTTCTTTAAAGGCATGCTTGGCCAATTTGACTACTCAGATGGAAGCTCTGGTGGTTTCTCAGAATCAGCCACCAAGTGTTCAACCTCAACCAACAAGGGCAAATACTGATGTTCTGAATGTTCTTGTATTCGCTACTCCGGTTGTTGTTCAAAACCGTATGCCTAAAGGTTATCCATGGGTAATGCCAGAGAATTTTACACTGAAGGTTTCAATCTTGGTCCTCAAGATGCTCTAGTGGTACAGACTGTTGTTACTCTGGCACCTCCTGTGGTGCATATTGTTCCCGCTGCACCTCCTTTGATGAATTTGGTTTCGTTTGTTAATGAAGATGTGTGTCATCCTTTCCCTCCGCTGAGTGAAGACTTGGGTCTTTATGACAGAATGGGTGATTTTCAAGAGAAGTTTGATAGAATGCAAAGAGATATGAAGGCTCTTAGGGGAAAATAGCTATTTGGGAAGAATGTGAATGAGCTATGTTTGGTCCTGAATGTTAAGATACCTGCTAAGTTCAAGGTCCCGGAATTTGAGAAGTACAAGGGAAACACTTGTCCTCGTGCTCACTTGGTGATGTACGTAAGGAGAATGTCTACCCACACTGATGATCAGTGTCTTCTGATTCACTTTTTTCAGGATAGTTTAACCGGCGCAGCGTTGAAGTGGTATATGAGTTTAGACATCGTTAACATCCATACTTTTAATGATTTGGGAGAATCATTCATCAAACAATACAAGTACAATATGGACATGGCGCCCGACTGTGACCAACTTAGGGCCATGGTTCAGAAAGACAGGGAATCGTTAAAAGAGTATGTGCAGAGATGGAGCGAGGTAGCTTCCCAAGTGATTCCCCCCATGGAAGAGAAAGAAATGACTAAGATTTTTCTGAAGACGCTGGGAGCTTTCTACTATGAAAGGATGGTAGCAAGTGCACCAAGTGATTTTACAGAGATGGTAGGAATGTGTATCCTCTTAGAAGAGGCTGTAAGAGAAGGACGTTTGACGAAGAGTGAAGGATCCGGAAGTGTGAAGAAGCCATCTTATGGGTTTACCAAGAAGAAGGAAGGGGATACCAATTATGTTATACAAGAGAGGAGGGTAAACGCTCCTAGAAGGAATTATCAGCATCACCAGTAAGTCACCTCAGTTACTCCTGTGATGAGTGCCGCTCTGACTACCGTTGCTTATCAAAGACCGTCCCAGCAGGGGAACCAAGGGAATAATCAGAGAAGGGAGATCTATGACCATATTCCCATGAGCTATGCAGAGCTACTACCGGCATTGATTCAGAAGAAGTTGGTCCAGACACGACCACTTCCCACCATACCATCACCATTGCCTTGGTATTACAAGGCAGACCAAACGTGTGCTTTTCATCAGGGAGCACCAGGGCATTGTGTTGATAATTGTTATCCTTTGAGGACTGAAGTGTAAAAGTTTGTGAAGTCTGGAATTTCATCTTTCAAAGACATTGGACCTAATGTGAAAGATAATCCTCTACCCAAGCACGGGGGGGTGAATGATGTGAATATGGTGGCCGGTTATCCAGGTGACTTCCAGATCTTTGACATTAATCTGGTTAGAGGAGATTTGGTGAAAATGCATGCAGACCTCTGTGAATTCAGCTACTATACGCATGACCATGCTGGTTGTGCTGTTTGCAGTATAGACATACAGGGTTGCAAGAAGATAAAGGCTGATTTACAGAAGATGATGGCTGAGGGATTAATCCATATAATCAGGCCTAGGGAAGAGTGTGACGAGGAAGTGAATATGGTTTCTGGATGTCCTGGTGAATTCAAAATTTTTAATGTGGAGTATTTGAATGAGGATCTCGTGCAGTTGCATGCTACCTTCTGTCGTACTGCTGGTCAGGTGGAACACCAATATGGGTCTTGCATAGTTTAACTGGGGTTTACTTTTTCTCCCCAGTTTTATGGTTTTGTACCCCCTTCCCCGAATCTTTGTAATATTGTAGGACCTTTACTTTCCGCAATTTACTGCTTTCCTTATAACTGCTAGTAATTAGGGTGTGCATGGCAAGATCTAAAACCAATCGTTAGATAATCCTAATCAAGATAAAATAACTGAATTGAATCACTTCTCACACACTCACCTTTAAGTTAACCTCACTTGTTACCTTCGAATAAAGACAGTCATGTCCCTCGAATATGGGGACGCTTTAGCAAAGACCCTCGATTAAAAATATCGTAGTCCCTCGATGACCCTTTGTTGTTGCCTTCGGTAAACGATTTTAGTCCCTTATGATAAATTGCTAAAGCGCCCCTATAAGTTACCTTTATGACTGTACGATGACCCACGCCTGTCCCTTCATATCCAACGAAAGGGCTCCCTACTAACTAATGGTAGGATAGCACTATCTAAAGGAAGAGGAAAATAGCACGAAATATCTTTGAGTAAGGGTAGAATATTGTTAATCGCTTGCTCACACAAAAAAATTTGACAATCACACTTTCAAAATATTTTCAAAACAAACACTTTGTATGCATTCTTAACTTATACAAGAATCATTACAAAGTTGTTGCACTTAGGCATTTTTCAAAATATTTTCAAACACAAACATAAAGCATTTCAAACAAAGTGAGCTAAGAGATTAAGAGCCTGTAGATAACTACGGATGAAAAGGGTGCTAACACCTTCCCTTTTCATAACCTATCTCCCGAACTCAGAAAATTCTCGAAGGTCTTTCCTGTTATTTTCACCCTTTCCTTTTGGATAAAAGAAAAGTCGGTGGCGACTCTTGCTATCCGCAACATTTACGAATAAACGCAAACCAAGTCAGTTCTCCCACCATATTACAGTTGTGCTTGTACAAAATTATGTTGCTCAAAAATAATTTGGTAGAGAACCTCTGTAGGAATTTCTTGTCGTTAATATATGCCCCCTCGAAATACTCTTGAGCCTCGAGATACCTTTTCACTTCATGAGACCAAGGCTTCTCTTCTACTTCGTCAGTATCAACTTCATAGCAGTGTACTGGTTCGTCTAGTCTTTCGATAGTCATTCGAGGAGCTTCGTTGTCCCATCTAAATTTGAATATAGATGAAATGGTATCCAATGCGTCTGCCAACTAATTATTTTCTCATGGGATATATTCAAAAGTAATTTCCTAGAAGTACATAATTAATGTCCATACATGCTCCCGATAAGGAATGAGATTTGGATGCTTTGTATCCCATTATCCTTTAATCTGACTGATTACTAGGTCAGAGTCCTCATAGACATTCAAGAACTTGATCCTCAAATCAATAGCGGCTTTGATACCCTTAATGCACGCGTCGTATTCTGCCATGTTGTTGGTACAGTCAAAATAGAGTCTAGAGGTGAACAGCGTCTGGAACCCTTTGGGAGAAATAATCACAGCACCAATTCCATTACCAAGTGTGTTGGAAGCTCCATCGAAAATCATAATCCATCGGGATCTTGGCTCAGGTCCCTTATACGGTCCAGGTTCTTCACAATCTATAACTAGCATGATATTCTCATCCGGGAACTCAAAATTCATAGACTGGTAGTCGTCTACCGCTTGATGAGCCAAATGATCTCTGAGTACACTTCCTTTGATTGCCTTTTAAGTGGTGTATTGAATGTCATATTCTATTAAGACCATTTTCCATCTTGCTATTCTTCCAGAGAGAGCGGGCTTCTTGAATATGTATTTTATATGATCCAATTTAGAGATCAGCAAAGTAGTATGGGTCAACATATACTGTCTTAGTCGATGAGCCGCCCATGCCAAAATGCAACAAGTTTTCTCGAGAAGTGAATATCTTGTTTCACAATCGGTAAACTTTTTTCTAAGGTAGTATATTGCATTCTCTTTTCGACCAGACTCGTCATGTTACCCCAGTACACACCCTATTGAGTTCTCTAACACTGTTAGGTACATAATCAAAGGTTTTCCTTCCACTTGCGGCATTAGAATTGGAGGTTCTTGAAGATACTCCTTGTTTTTTTCAAAAGCTATCTGACAGTCGATATTCCACTTCATTATCTGATCTTTCTTCAGCAACTCGAAGATTGGCTCACAAGTAGCAGTCAAATGAGAAATAAATCTGGCAATATAGTTTAGTGGTCCCAAGAAACCTCTGACTTGCTTCTCCGTACAGGGAGTTGGAATTTATTTAATGGATTTGACCTTGGAAGGATCGACTTCAATACCTTTACCATTTACGATGAAACCCAGGAGTTTACCGAATCTCACCCCAAAAGTGCATTTGTTCGGATTCAACCTCAGCTTGTGTAGATGGTCAAGATGTTCTTCTTCATTCTGAGATCTAGCTATCATGTCACCGATGTAAACCTCTATCTCGTGATGAATCATGTCATAAAACAAAGCTACCATGGCACGCTAATATGTTACGACGGAGTTCTTCAACCCAAAAGGCATAACTTTGTAACAGAAAGTGCCTCATTGTGTGATGAAGGTAGTTTTCTCCATGTCTTTAGGTGCCATCTTGATCTGATTATAACCTGAGAAACCTTCCATGAAAGAAAATACTTTATTTTGAGCGGTGTTGTTGACTAGAACATCAATGCGCGATAGTGGAAAGTCGTCTTTGGGGCTCGCCCTGTTCAGATCTCTGTAATCTACACACATACGCACTTTACCAACCCTCTTAGGTGCTGGCACCACATTTTCAACCCAATGGGGATAGGATGTGATAACTAAGAAACCTGCATTGAATTTCTTCATAACCTCAACCTTGATCTTTTCTGACATATCGGGACGCATACGATGAACCTTCTGTTTTATTGGAGAACAACCTTCTTTCATTGGCATACGGTGAACCACAATATCAGTATCAAGCCATGGCATGTCTTCGTATGATAGAGCAAAGGTCTCGACATATTCATGAAACATTTGGATTAACTTGTTCTTGACACTGTCTTCTAGGTGGGCACCTATCTTGACTTCTTTCCTGCCTGCTTCAGTACCCATGTTTACAACCTCAACTGGCTCTTCATGCATTTGTATAAACTTTTCCTCTTACACTAACAGTCCGACAAGTTCTCCAGGTGTTTCAAAATCTTCCTCACCTTCTCCCTCCGCTGGGTAGATCGGATTTTTGAAGTCATAAGTGGCAATAGAAGAATTGTTATCAATGGGATCTAGAGTGGATGTGGATCTACAATTTATTGTGTGGGTGTGTGTAAGAACACATAGCTATTTTGAAAGTGATAAAAATAAAATAAAGACAAAGAGCATAAAATTTGAATGTAAAACGTCCAATGATTTATTGAATGAGAATATGTTAATGAAATGACAACCCTAACAAATGGACCGTTGTGCCCCGAGCAAGGCACAAAGCTTAAAGTTATTGTTTAAAAATTACATAGCCAAAACTTTGAAAGAAATAGAAAATGGCAATTACTCCTGACTAAAGGAGATTGAGATAAGGTCTTAAGTCTTCCAGTTGATGAGCCCGTTGCCGGTGGTGGGAAAAATTCAACTGTCTAGATTGTAGTCACTGTCAATATCTTCTATCGTGTTGACTCCATTGTTGCTGATGCAGAATGGTGGTCTTCCAGCACGAGCACGACGAACAGTCCTCCGAGCCTCTACAGTGAAACCAAACCAAATTTGTCATATTTTTGCGAAATGTCAGGAAGCTGACTCAAGTAGTGCAACCACCTTCTTCTACTACAGCTCTAGCATCCTTCAAAGAAGCCATTCTGGGTGGAACCCTGGTAACCTTGGGAATAGTATAAATGACTTTAGTAGAGGTAGGAGGGATAACTTCAAAAGTCTGTCAGGGATTCTTGATGAATTCGTCATCTATCTCAACATACTTGAATGAGTTCAAGTGACTTACCATGTACTCTTCTTCACGATAAACAGTAACAACCTTTCCTTTCACGGGATATTTCAGCTATTGATGTAACATAGAGGTAACAATGCATGCCCCATTAATCCAGGAGAGTCCCAGTAAACAGGAATAGGCCGGTCGGATATCCATTACATAGAAGGTGGAATCCAATACCTGCAAACCTAATCTGATCAGAAGATCCACCTCTCCATGCACCATCCTCTTTGAACCTTCAAACGCTCTCACCAAAATATCATTGGGTTTTAGTGTAACCCCTTCACAATCAAGTCTATCAAGAGTGCCCTGCGGTAGAACATTTAGCGAGGAACCAGTATCAACCAACACTTGAGCTAAGGTATTTCCCCTGGATTCAATAGAGACATACAGGGCCTTGTTATGGTATCTTTCTTCAGGAGTCAAATCGGCATAAGAAAAGCCTATCCCATTATCAGTGGTTAGGCTAGAAACATAATTTTCAAATTGGTCGGCAGAAATTTCTTGTGGCACGTGAACGGACTTTAAGAACTTTACCAAAGCTTGCGCATGGGCTTCAGAACACAACAAAAGGGACAACATGGATATCTTGGAGGGAGTATGTCCCAAGTGTTCAACAATTTTGTAATCACTTTTTTGGATAATCTTTAATACCTCCTCCAACTCTTGCCTGGAGGTATCTTTAATGGTAACTTCTTTAGGTACCTCCGTCTTGGAAGGCTCCGTCATTTTCTCTTTGCCATGAGTCTCAGTAATTGACTCGATAATGGTAACACGAACTGGTGTGGCGACAGTCTTTAGATATATTTCAAGAGAGAAAACATTTATGCTTCTAGTAACCTTACTGGTCCCAGAAATATTGTCAATGTCGAGATCAGCAACTTCAGTACCTTCATTTTTAGTGGTCAATAATTCTTGCTTGATGCCATGGTAGTAGACATCAGCTTCATGGTTACAAGGGATAGATTTATCTAAAGAATATAGAATAGGTCTGAGTGTAGTGATGATTAGAGGAGTGAATCTAGCTTTAGCCGTAATCCTCACAGGGCCTTTTGCAGTGATTCTGATAGGAGTATCAGAAACTACATATACCTCTTCCATCTCCAACTCTTAAAACAAATTCTCCATAAAGGGAGTCTTCTTAATTATTATTATATGGTTGTCCATAAGGCGCTGATTACCTTCTTTCTGCAGTTGGCAACCATTGGGTTGGGCTGCGTAGCAATAATATCTCTCAATACAACCCGAAAATAAATCGGCTTGCAATAGATTCTTCTTAAAAATTGTCAGTAGAGTACTCAAGTTACTTATAGTAGAAACATAAAGAACATCATCAATAGCACTTATGCCTTTTTCGTGCTTAGGCATAGGTGCAGTAATCACATTGGGGGTCTTGGGAGGATCAAAATCAATTTCTTTATTGTCAATCATGTCCTGAATTTTGTTCTTCAAAGCCCAACATCTATTTGTGTCATGTCCGGGACTATTGGAATGATAGGAACATCTCATATTGGGATTGTACCAAGGAGAGGGGGTGTTGAGATTTTGAGGAGGATCCCTTAACGTTATTAACTCCACCTTTAAAAGATGTTGCAATGAGTGAGATAATGGCATGCTGATCTTAGTAATATGTCTTCTGGGTGTATCTGACCTATGCTGATTACCCTATGGTTGTTGTTGCACAAGCGCATGATTAGAAATTAGCACCGCCCCCACAGATTGGTGGCGATCATTTCTAGCACGACCCTTCTGGCCATACACAGAATTAGTTTCCTTCTTACGGTTGAACTATTCTTCACATCACTTAAAGACAAATCCACTTGAATCTTTCCACTTCTAATTCCACCTTCAACATGTTCCCCTGTTAGAATCAGCTCGATAAAACCAAATGAAGAGCTTCTAATCAGATGATTAAAGAAAGGACCTGTCAGAGTTCCCATGAACATATCAACCAGCTCCCTATCCAACAAAGGAGGTTGAACTCTTCCAGCTAGATCTCTCCACTTTTGGGCATACTCCATAAAACCTTCGTGAGAGCCTATAGTCATACTTTGTAATTGCACACGGGTTGGTGCAAGATTAGAATTGTATTGGTATTGTTTGTAAAAGGAAATAACCAAGTCTTCCCAAGTACGGATATTAGTTCCTTCCAGTTGATATAACCATTCCAATTGTGTTCCCAACAAGCTCCTTGAAATAAATGTATCTGTAACTTTCTGTCAGTAGTATGGGGTTGGATCTCCCAGACATAAGACCTCAAGTGAAGCTTAGGGCAGGAAACACCATCATACTTCGCAAAAGTAGGGACCTTGAATTTGTGAGGGATAACAACCCCCGAAATAAGACCCAACTCTTCAAAATCTAGCCCATGCACTCTCTGGATCTACATGGCATTTAGATGATCTTCTAGTTGTTTGTACTTTTCATCGGCAGGAGGATACTATTCAGCAGAATAGTTTTTCTCATCAAAATCTTGGCCAGAACCAAGGTTAATTCCTCTCTCAGCCTTCACACTGTTATCTTCTTCACCCTGATTTTCATCTTCATTAGAGGGAACATCACAGTTTTGAGCTTGTTTAGGAGGACCTTTGAACCTTCATCCCATATTGAAGATACCGACCGGTCTTCTGGTCTTCTTCTTCTTCCCTTTTGTGATGAGGGTCTTCAGCTCATTTTTTCCCTTGGCTAAGTCCAGGAATATTTGTTGAAACTGAGCATTTTGAGCTTGAATTTCTTTCACGGTTTGTTCGAGAGTCATCTTTTACTGGAATAAACAACAAGAAGATGAGAAAACCTGTCTCAGAAACCTATTATGTAATTATGTGCATGATATGTGGATGCAATGTTTTCATGGATCTCGTGGGATAAATAAAAGTGAAATGTTAGAAGTTAAGTCTGGTTGCAGCTTTGACTGAAGAACTTTGCGTCTTTGAACGTCCTTCTATGAGAATCAAGTCACCATGTCAAGTGGGTCCTAGCCTTTGACTCAAGTGAAATTACTTTGGTCTTTGACGACATCTGGTTAGAGGAAAATAAATCCCCTTTCCCCTTTCTAGACGCCTGGTTCATGATAAACCTGCATCACAGGTCCCTTAAGATCCTTGAAATGGTTAATGAAAATGCGATGTTTTTTATGTCATGATGCCATGTTTGAACAGGTAGAAAACACAAGCAAAGCACAAAAGAGCCTTAGGTTTAAAGGCTTGCATGAGGTTCATAGGTAAGTACCCTTTTCTATTGAAGTTTAGTTGGCTCAACTTGTCCTAAAAAGTAATTGGGTTCTAGAAGTCTCATATCACCGATCTTTCTCGCAGATTTTATTTCAGCAGAGCAACTGACTTGGCACCAAAATATTTTGAAAGTTGAATCTCAATGAGTGTAGCATCGAGTATCAACCAACTCTGGACTGCACCAAAGCTGGCTATCTCACTACCTTATAATGGCCAAGTTGGGTCAATTAAGGTTCTAAAAGTTAGTTAGTTCTTATGATACCACGCATCATCCAAGTGTTATCCTCGACTGACTCAAGGAACACCAGTACAAACTAAAGTGTCACACTAACATAGCCATCACTTAAACCATATCGGCCTATGTTATATAGTTTCCATGATCTATTGCTACTTAACTAAGGTCCCTATATCCGGGTGAAGGATCTTTGTAAGAATTTTAACCCAAGCAAACCCCTTAAAATAAAGCAGACAAAGCAAACAATTTTAAGTAAAAATGATCTAACTCTAATGTAACCCCTCTTTTTTGATACCCCAGCAGAGTCCACGGCTCTATAATACGGTGGGAGAACTAACTTGTTTTTATGTTTTATCGCAAATATGCAGATAGCAAGAGTCGCCATCGACTTTTCTTTTATCCAATAAGGAAAGGGTGAAACGAACAGGAAAAACCTTGATAGATTTTGAGTTCGTGGGGTAGGTTATGAAAAGGGAAGGTGTTAGCACCCTTTTCATCCGTAGTTATCTACGGGATCTTAATCGCTTAGCTCTCTTTGAAAATTGATTTGTGTGTGTGTTTGAAAATATTTTGAATGCCAATGCAAGGCGAACTTTGTAATGACTCTTGTATCGGTAAGAGTGTATACAAAGATATTGTTTGAAAATATTTTGAAAGTGTTTGTGAAATATTTTTTTAGGTGAGCAAGCGATTAAAAATATATACCCACTCAAGGTTGTTCTTGTACTTTTCCTTCTTCTTTAGATAGTACTATCCATACCATTAGTTAGTAGGAAGCCCTATTGATGGATGTGAAGGGACAAGCGAGGGTCATCGTATGATCATCGAAGGCAACTCGTTAGGACGCTTTAGCAATTTTTGTAAGGGACTGTCATTGTTTTATTCGTAGGCAACTCGAGGGACTAGATCATTTTCGAAAGGCAAAATCAAAAGGGTCATCGCGGAACTATGATCTTTTTGTATGATTACTTGACCGAGGGTCTTTGCTAAGGTGTCCCCTCGTTCGAGGGAAATGATCATTATTTTCCGAAGGCAAAAAGGAAGGTTACCCTAAAGGTGTGAGTGTGTGAGTGTGTTGTATTCAGTTATTTAGTCTTTGGGTTAAGGTTATCTACCGTTTGTTTTTAGTCTTTCCATACAATCCTAGTTACTAAGAAATAAATATCAAAAATAGTAAATGTGAGGAAAGCAAAGGCAGGAAAGATAAACCTAAACCTATTACACGGCTTTGGGACAGATACAAAATAGAAAGCAAAAAGTAAAAATCATAAGCTATTACAATCCGGAAAACAGTTACATGGTAATGAAAAAGCAGAAAAATAAACTACGCTATTACAATTGTGAATCCTATACACTTTATCTATGGAAATAAAATAAAATTGAAATAGGGAAAAAATAAATATTTTTTTGATGTTTTTTATGAAAAAAAAGGTTTTTGATGATGACCTAAAATAAACCTAAAAATATTAATTAATTTTAATTAGCAAAATAGTTGATTAATCAAAATAATTAAAATAAGGGTTAATGATAAAAAATCTAAAACCTAATTAATTTTAGGGTTTACAAAAAAAATTATTTTAGGTTTATAAAAAAAAGGTTTGTGCTTTTATGGTTAGGTGAATTTAGGGTTTAAGGGAAAAAAGGGAAAAAGAACAAGTTAGAAGTAAAATCACTCAAAATTTCAGAGGTGGGTGTTGAACTCACACCCTTAGCCTTCCACGTTGCATGGTTTACCACTGTGCCAGACGTACTTGGGTGTTAGTAGAATGGAAGCAACGTGCTATATGTAACACCCCAATTCTACCCCGGCAATATATAAATAAATCAGAGTTATAAAATCAATCATGCAAATGAATCGGGACGTCACAAATTCTTCTTTCAAAACACATTTCATTCATCGTGGATATATAACACTTTAAAACATCGGATGAACCACCAGCATAATACTTTATTTAATAATTCAACAATTCAACATCTACGCAGCGGAATTCTTAATAACATCTTTATCATCGTTACAGCAACTTCGAAACAACACAATTTAATAATAATCAACTTAGAGTTCAACGACTGAATTAATCAACAAATAAAAAACAACAAGCGTTCATCCCCCCGAGTGTTACATAGCAGAGCAATGACACCGACTCGAACTATTGAAGGTATACAGCCTTCACTCTCGATTACCTGCACGTTACCAACATAAGGGAAACATTCGAACAGAAGGGGTGAGATATCTAACAATATAATAAAGCGTATGATAATTAATATGTTAAATTAGATCATATAACATCACCACTTCTCGTCTCGTAATCAACAATAATGCACACTACTTTATGCAATCATATAATGCGACTCAATATTATGCAAATGCATGTGGTCCCATTGGAGCAGAACTCCAATCTCAAAAGTTTGCCAATTAATAGAGGCATCAACAAGGCATAAGCCTTCATCTCAATATTCGCCAATACAGGCCATCTCAACGAGCATAAGCTCCATCTCAAAATGTAATGTATGCGACACAATCATGAATGTAATAACAATACCATAATTGACAACATCTCACTACAACACCATTGTTGGCTAAAGGCCTACATCTCAAAAGCATCTCAACATATCTTTATCAACATCTCATATCATCATAGTAATTCATCAAACATCATTTATTCATCATAAATTACCAAACACAACTTCATTAATAACATCTCATCAACAACTCAGTTGTACATTAATACGACAGTAACTCATCAATGTCACAACGTTGGCCATAGGCCTATACCAGATATTTCCTATAATTAGTTAATAAACTAAGGCTTACTTCTAAATCACCAAATCTCTACATACTACTAATCTGTAATATTGCATCGTTGTTATTATTAATGTTACTATTACAAATCAAACAGCGATCTATACACATCTCGTCCTCATCACTCTTCACAAAAATCAACGTAACAATTAACGCGGGAACTAACTCAAATCCTATGGTTAACCTTCCTATATTCATTTTAGTCTTTAAGAATAAAGTTCATCGCGTTAGCTATTCAAAGATTCGAACTAAACCTCAAACGGAGTCCAAAAACTCAAGTTACAGCCCTTTCTAAACGATTCTGCCAAAAACCAGACAACCTGGGTCGACGCATAACTCCTTGGATCGACGCGTACTGCACTAAACTCGCAACATGAGTCGACGCATCCTCTCTTGTATCGACGCGTCCTGAGTCTAATACACAGCATGTATCGACACATGCCCCTACGCATCGACTCATCCTGAGTCTGAAAGCCCTCATGGATCGATGCTAGACTCTTTTGTGTCGACTCATCCTGAGTCTCTAAACCTTCTTGTATCGACACATCATGTTTGGGGTCGACGCATACTGCTCTATCCTGCATAATTTCTGTGATTTTCTCTAAGTTTTAACTACGGGCTCCATACCTTAGGCCCTAAAAACTTAATCTAATCATAGATAATCATCATTTACATTTATCCTATAATTCTACATCAATTACACAGCATCGGGACATCATCATTCATCTTTCAATCATCAATTCTCATTATACAACAACATATACATTAAATTCATGAATAAAACAACACTTTCACATCTAACCCCACATACCAATTATCATGAACCCAATTATAGAGTCAGAGCCCCAACCTTACCTTGGATTGAAGGTCGCTCTACAACTTTCTCCAATTGATTCCCGTTCTACCATTCTTCCTCTTTTTCCAGCAGCTTTACGTTCTGCTTTTCAACCCTTATTCTTATACTGCTTCTTCTTTCTATTCTTTCTAACAATAATAAAATAACCTATTATTATTTATTCCTTACTGGGCTTAAAAACTAATACACCCCCTTTATTAGTTCTATTCCTTTAAAAACAAGCCCACATCAAATAATATTATGCTTCTAATATTATTTCACCACTTAATAAAATAATTAAATCCAATTAATCACATCACAACTTCACAAATATTCAAAAAATAATTTAATTAAATAATTAATTAAATTACAGCGTTACAACTCTCCCCCACTTAGAATATTTTCGTCCTCGAAAATTTACCTTAATCAAACAACTCAGGGTAGGAGCCTCGCATCTTACTCTCCAACTCCCAAGTCATGCTTTCTCCGGCAGCTCCTAGCCAAACCACTTTAAATCAAGAAATCTCCTTTCCCCTTAGAGCCTTTATTTCACGACTCGCGATTCATACGGGTATCGTCTCCACCGTAAGATTATCCCGTACTTGCATATCATCCATATGAATCACATGAGATGAATCTGAAATATACTTCCGAAGTTGCGACACATGAAACACATCATGCAAATTCGAAAGATTAGGCAGTAAAGTCACTTTATAAGCAACATTCCCCTGTCTTTCTGAAATCTGATACGGTCCAATAAAACAAGAAGTGAGCTTCTTAGACTTCAATGCTCGCCTAACACCAGTCACAGGTGTAACTCTCAAAAACACATGGTCACCTGCTTGAAATTCTAAATCTTTCCTTCGCTTGTCATTATAACTCTTCTGTCTACTTTACCAAGCTTTCATCTTTTCTCGAATCAACTTCACCTTCTCAGTAGTCTCACGAACAAGTTCAGGTCCAAGTACTACACTTTCACCAGATTCATGCCAACATAACAGAGTTCGACATCTTCGACCATACAACGCCTCAAAAGGTGCCATCCCAATACTAGAATGGTAACTGTTATTATAAGTGAACTCTATCAACGGAAGATAAGTATCCCACGAACCTCCCTGATCAAGAAAACATGCCCTCAACAAATCTTCCAACGATTAAATAATCCTTTTAGTCTGACCATCTGTCTGAGGATGATACGTTGAACTCAACCTCAACTTAGAACCCAACGCTTCTTGCAAACTCTTCCAAAAATCAAAAGCAAATCTTGGATCTCTATCTGACACAATGCATAAAGGAACACCATGGAGCTTCACAATCACACTAGTGTAAATCTCGGCCAACTTCGACACTGGAAAACTGATGTTAATAGGAATAAAATGAGCCGACTTCATAAGCCTATCAACAATCACCCAAATTGAATCATTTCCTCTTAAAGTATTAGGTAACCCCGTCACAAAGTCCATTGAAATGTTATCCCATTTCCATTCTGGAACTTCTAACGGTTGCATCAACCCTGCAGGCTTATGATGTTCGACTTTCGACTTCTGACAAGTCAAACATGCATACACAAACCGAGCCACATCACTCTTCATTCCAGGCCACCAAAATAAACCTTTCAAATCTTGATACATCTTTGTAGCTCCTGGATGAATACTGAACTTACTTCTATGACTCTCCTCAAGTATCACTTTTTTCATTTCAGCATCATCAGGAATACAAATCTGGTTACGAAACCTCAACACACCCTGCACATCTAACTTAAAATCACTATTCTCAGACTGATCGATTCTAACCATCGAATCTACCAGTTTAACATCCAACTTCTGAGCTTCTCTGGTACTGTCTAAAAATTCATTATTAATCTTCAACATACCTAACATAACACTTCGCAGAGTAACCTCGCAAACTAAGCTCATATCTCTGAACTGTTCAATTAATTCCAACTCTTTAACCATCATTGCTGACATATGTAAAGTATTTCGACTTAACACATCAGATACCACATTTTCTTTTCCTGGATGATAATTCAAACCAAAATCATAATCCTTTAACAATTCCAACCATCTCCGCTGCCTCATATTAAACTCCTTATGATCGAATAAATACTTTAAGCTCTTATGGTCACTAAAAACTTCAAATCTAGAACCATAAAGATAATGCCTCCAAATCTTCAACACAAAAACAATTGCAGCAAGCTCTAAATCATGCGTAGGATAGTTCTTCTCATGAGTCCTCAACTGCCTTGACGCATAAGCAACTACCTTACCATTCTGCATAAGCACACCTCCTAAAACCATCTTAGAAGCATCACAATATACCATAAAAGGCTCTCCTGGATTAGGCAACGTCAAAATCGGAGCCGACGTCAACCTCTTCTTCAATTCCGTAAAACTTTCTTCGCATTGAACATCCTATACAAAAGCTCTAACTTTACAAGTTAGCTTAGTCAACGGAAGTTCAAACTTAGAAAAACCTCCGATAAACCTCCTATAATAACCAACTAATCCCAAAAAGCTTCTAATCTCAGTAGCTGACTTCGGAGTTTCCCATTGCAACACATCATTAACCTTCGATGGATCTACAGCAATGCCACTACCTGAGATCACATGACCAAGAAAACTAACCTCTTTTAAATATAATTCAGACTTGGACAGCTTTGCATACACCTTCTTCTCTTTCAAAACATGCAATACTACTCTTAAGTGTTTTGCATGCTCTTCTTCTGACTTAGAGTAAATCAAAATATCATCAATGAACACCACTACGAACCGATCCAAATAATTATGAAAGATATGATTCATATATTCCATGAATACTCTCAGCGCGTTGGTAACACCGAAAGGCATCACCGAATACTCATAATGTCCATAACGTGTTCTGAAAGCCGTCTTCTGGATATCTTCATCCTTCACTCTAATCTGATGGTAATCCGACCTCAAATCAATCTTGCTAAACACACGAGCATCCACCAATTGATCCATTAAGTCATCTATTCTTGGAAGCAGATACTTGTTATTAATCGTCACTTTATTCAACTGTCTATAATCAATACAAAGCCTCATACTTACATCTTTCTTCTTCACTAACAACACTGGAGCTCCCCACGGCGATACACTTAGTCTTACAAACTTCTTCTCAAGTAACTCTTCCAATTGCTTTTTTAACTCTGACAATTCAGATGCAGACATCATGTATGGTTCCATAGACACATGTATGGTACTAGGTACAAGATCAATCGCAAACTCAACTTCCCTCTCTGGCGGTACATCAGGAATCTCATCAGGGAAAACTTCAGGAAATTCACACACCACCTGCAATTCTTCAATTATATATTAAGTCTCTACAGATAGCGACACCATCAACAAGAACGTCTGTACTTCCTCTTGAATCAACTTCCTCAACTGTCTAGTAGACAACAGACTACCTTCCTCTTCTTCAGGAGTAGAAAACTTCACAGACTTGTCATAACATTTAATATGAACACAGTTATGCTCTAACTAGTTCATACCCAAAATCACATCCAAACCTCTTAACGGTAAACAAACCAAATCAACAGCAAAGTCTATGTCGAAGATCGACAAGGGACACTTCAAACACACAAAAGAAGTAGTCACCGACCCCTTGGCTGGAGTATCGACGACCATTTCTCCATTCATAGAAGACAACATAAGACCCAATCTTTCAACATAATCAGCAGCAATAAAACAATGTGTAGCACCGATATCAATAATAGTAATTAAAGGAGTACTATTAATGAAACATGTACCTCTGATAAGTCTGTCCTCAGTAGCTGTCTGATCCTCAACCAAAGCAAACACTTTACCACTCGTCTGAGCCCTCTTCGGTGTCTGACAATGACTACCAATGTGACCTTCCTCTCTACAATTGAAACAAATCACATCCTTGTGTTCACACTCAGATACAACATGTCCGTTCTTACCACAATGGAAACACCTCTTCACTTCAGTAGTGCACACGTTACTCTTGTGCCCAGGTTTTCCACACTTAAAACAAACCACACCAGCAAGAGCATCTCCCCACTAGTCCTCTGACCCTGAGCAACTTTCTGTTTACCTTTACCAGCTGGGGTATCATAAGGCTTACCACGATTATGTTGGTGCTTACCCCTCTTCTCACTGATAATCTTGTAATGAGCATTATTATCCTCCTCATAAATCCTACAACTATCAACCAAATCAGCAAAGACACGAATCTTTTGGTATCCAACTGCCTTCTTGATCTCTGGGCGCAACCCGTTCTCAAACTTGATACACTTCGAAAACTCAGCATTTGCTTCACCGTAATGCAGATAAAACTTAGCCAACTCATCAAACTTGGCAGCATACTCAGCAACTGACATACTTCCTTGCTTCAGCTCAAGGAATCCAATCTCCTTCTTACCTCGGACATCGTCAGGAAAGTACTTCCTCAGAAATTCCCTAAGGAAAACAGCCCAAGTGACATTCTCACCTGCAGCTTTCAATCTCTGACAAGTCTCTAGCCACCAATCATCACCCTCAACTGCTAGCATATGAGTACCATATCGAACCTTCTGCGCTAGAGTGAAATCCATCACACGGAAGATTCTCTCAATCTCTTTCAACCAATCCAATGCTCCATCAGGATAATACTTTCCCTTGAACGTAGGCGGATTCTCTCTCTGGAAAGTCGCCAAGCTACGAGATCCAGCATTCCCGTCAGCATTCGGCTGATTCTCCATCGCATGAGCCATTGCTTCTAATGCAGCAGCAAGTGCAGCATCATTCCTTCCAGCCATCTCAACTTATCACTACAACAAAAACAAAGGTTAGAACTCAAATTAACAATACTGGATTGTTAGACAACTACGACTCGACAACAAGGTCGGACCAACCTTTTGCTCTGATACCAACTTTGTAACACCCCAATTCTACCCCGACAATTATATAAATAAATCAGAGTTATAAAATCAATCATGCAAACGAATCGAGACGTCACAAATTCTTCTTTCAAAACATATTGCATTCATCGTGGATATATAACACTTTAAAACATCGGATGAACCACCAGTATAATACTTTAATTAAATAATTTAACAATTCAACATCTACGCAGCGGAATTCTTAATAATATCCTTATCATTGTTACAGCAACTTCGAAACAACACAATTTAATAATAATCAACTTAGAGTTCAACGACTGAATTAATCAACAAATCAAAAACAACAAGCATTCATCCCCCCGAGTGTTTCATATCAGAGCAATGACACCGACTCGAACTATTGAAGGTATACAGCCTTTACTCTCGATTACCTGCACGTTACCAACATAAGGGCAACATTCAAACAGAAGGGGTGAGATATCTAACAATATAATAAAGCCTATGATAATTAATATGTTAAATTATATCACATAACATCACCACTTCTCGTCTCGTAATCAACAATAATCATAACAATAATGCACTGCTACTTTATGCAATCATATAATGTGACTCATTACGATGCAAATGCATGTGGTACCATTAGAGCAGAACTCCCATCTCAAAAGTTTTCCAATTAATAGAGGCATCAATAAGGCATAAGCCTTCATCTCAATATTCGCCAATACAGGCCATCTCAACGAGCATAAGATCCATCTCAAAATGCAATTATGCGACACAATCATGAATGTAATAACAATACCATAATTGACAACATCTCACTACAACACCATCGTTGGCCAAAGGCCTACATCTCAAAAGCATATCAACATCTCTTTATCAACATCTTATATCATCATAATAATTCATCAAACATCATTTATTCATCATAAATTACCAAACACAACTTCATTAATAACATCTCATCAACAACACAGTTGTACATTAATACGACAGTAACTCATCAATTTCACAATGTTGGCCATAGGCCTATACCGTATATTGCCTATAATTGGTTAATCAACTAAGGCTTACTTCTAAATCACCAAATCTCTACATACTACAAATATGTAATATTACATCATTGTTATTACTAATCCTACTGTTACAAATCAAACAGCGATCTATACACATCTCATCCTCATCACTCTTCACAAAAATCAACTTAACAATTAACGCGAGAACTAACTCAAATCCTATGGTTATCCTTCCTATCTTTATTTTAGTCCTTAAGAATAAAGTTCATCGCGTTATCTATTCAATGATTCGAACGACACCTCAAACACAGTCTGAAAACTCAAGTTACAGTCCTTTCTAACAGATTCTGCTAAAAACCAGACAACATGGGTCGATGCATAACTCCTTGGATCGATGCGTACTGCACTGAACTTGCAACATGAGTCGACACATCCTCTCTTGTATCGACTCATACTGAGTTTAACACACAGCATGTATCGACACATGCCCCTATGCATCGACTCATCCTGAGTCTGAAAGCCCTCATGGATCGACACAAGACTCCTTTGTGTCGACTCATCCTGAGTCTCTAAACCTTCTTGTATCGAATCATCATGTTTGGGGTCGACGCATACTGCTCTATCCTACATAATTTCTATGATTTTCTCTGCGTTTTCACTACGGGTTCCATACCTTTAGCCCTACTTAATCTAATCATAGATAATCATCATTAATAGTTATCCTATAATTCTACATCAATTACACAGCATTGGGACATCATCATTCATCTTTCAATCATCAATTCTCATTATACAACAACATATACATGCAATTCATGAATAAAACAACACTTTCACATATAACCCCACATACCAATTATCATGAACCCAATTATAGAGTCAGAACCCCAACCTTACCTTGGATTGAAGGTCGCTCTACAACTTTCTCCAATTGATTCCCGTTCTATCGTTCTTCCTCTTTTTCCAACAGCTTCACGTTCTGCTTTTCAACCCTTATTCTTCTACTGCTTCTTCTTTATGTTCTTTCTAACAATAATAAAATAACCTATTATTATTTATTCCTTACTGGGCTTAAAAACTAATACACCCCCTTTATTAGTTCTATTCCTTTAAAAACAAGCCCACATCAAATAATATTATGCTTCTAATATTATTTCACCACTTAATAAAATAATTAAATCCAATTAATCACATCACAACTTCACAAATATTCCAAAAATAATTTAATTAAATAATTAGTTAAATTACGGCGTTACACTATAGGTTATACCTGCAAAAACATGAAAAATATATTTCAAAACACCAAAAGGCAGGAATCGAACTTGTGCCCTGGCATAGTAAGACCTTATCTCGCGTGTGCTTGCCACTAGAGTGGTTGTACATACGGTAATATTCCTGAAATAATTTAAATATAAAATAAACAATATTGCATGGACCGGACAAGCGTCGAAGCCCTAGCTCTGGTCGTCTTCTCCGGTGACTCTTTTCTTTGTTCCTACAAAATAGAAGAAGTTAGTGATTCCCATGGACCCTACTCCCCTAAATCAAGCCTTGCTATCTCAATGTAAGTGTTATTTTGGGCTAAAATATGCTGTAAAAAGAGATACGATGAAAATAATATTGCACTATGCAAACATGGAATCCTTCGATTTAGCCATTACGGGGCTCTCACAATGACTTTTTCCTGCATATTGATATCTCATAAACGCATTCGCATGGTTAGTAGGCGTAAAAATACCAAAAAAAATGATTTCACGCAATGATGGACAATTGGTGCGGCATTGTGATACGGTGGCAGAATCGACTGTTTAATACTTGTTTGCATTTTGCGCTTTTTGTTCGCAAAATGTCGCGGTAAGCAAGAGTCGCCATCGAATTTTATTTCATCCAATCTTGGAAAAGGAAAAAACACAGAAAAAACCTTTTTTCGAGATATTCTGAGTACGGGGGTAGATTATAGAAAGGGAAGGTGTTAGCACCCTTTCTATCTGTACTTATCTACGGGCTCTTAGGTACTTGCTCATTTTTCAAATTGCTTGTGTGTGTGTGTTTGTCTTGAAAATGTTTTACTTCGTGATAACCCTTGGATCAGTCCTCAAGGATGTGACGAAGTTTGTTTTAAAAATTTGTTTTGAAAGGTGTTTCTGTGAAAAGTTTTTATTGAGCAAGTACTTAAGATTCTACCTACTCGAAAAAAGATTGTTCGTTCTATTTCCTTTAGACAGCACTATCCTACTATTAAGGAGTAGGTAGCACCGTCGTTGGAGTTGTAAGGGACATTCGAAAGGGACGTACGGTCACAAAAGCAATGTTAGGACACCTTAGTAACCATCCTAGAGTCCTAAAGATCTTTTCTGAGGTAACAGTCGAAAGGGTCATTTTTTGATCTTTTGGGACATTGAGGATAGCCACTAAAACATCATATGCTTCATGACTGTTTACCGAAGGCAACCGTAGTGAGGCAAACCCTAGGAGTGAAACATGTGCATATGATTTGTTTCAATTATTTAATCTTTGGACATTATGTGATCTACCGTTTTAAATTTCAAGCATTCTTTTCATATAATCCTATTAGCCATGCATCTAGACAGTTAAAGATTGCGGGAATTTAAAGTGCGAAAAATAAAACTAGGTATTACAAGGCTTCGGGAAGGGGGGATTAATTACATAACCAAAAATCGGGGATTTAAATAGTAAATAAAAACCCTAGTTTTAACTATTACAAACCAGTAAGCAGTTACATAATTAATCAAAAATAAATACGCGCGACAATCATAAATAGGAGAGAACTCGGGTTTTGACCCTTGGTTACCTAATTAGATTAATTAAAGAAAAAAAACATTTTTGTCATTTTTATTTAAGGAAATAAAGACCAAATTGAATTTAATTAAAGAAAAAAAATCATTTTTTGTCATTTTTATTTAAGGAAATAAAGAATAAATTGCAAAATATTCTAATCACTAATTAAGTTTTAATTATGAAAAATCATTAAAATAATGAAAAAAAAAACAATTAACCTATTTTTGTGTTTTTATTTTGAGAAGGAATTAAAATTAAGAATTAAACCTAATTTCTATTTGATTTTAATTATGAAAAAAAAATTTAAGTTAACCTAATTAAACTAATTAAGCAATTAAATATTTTATGAAAAAAAGACTAAATTTAATATTGTTTGTGATTTTCTGATTTTAATGTTTTGATTAAAAATGATTTTTGAAAAATAAATAAAATAAATAAATTAAAACAATAAAAAGAATTGAAATAAAATAAAAAAAGAAAAGATTGGGCCTGTGTGGTAGAATGCAGACTGGGGGGTGCATTGTCAAATTGTTAGGCCCAAATTGGTTGATCCATGTTCCTTGCGTGTGATCCCATGTGGATTAGCTTCAGAGAGTGCACCATGGGCTGTTGCGGTTGGACGCTGGATCTGGACCAAGGGATGATCCAAATGGTAGGATTTATGAGCGTATGATGGACGCATGGAATGGTGATATACTGAATCTGCAGTAAATTGTTAGGAAAATAATAAAAGTGTGAATTAATAATTAAAAACCTAACTCTGATTAATTTACAAGTTAATCATGAAATAAAATCAATACTGATTAAATCAAAACAACTTTTATGTCAAAAATTATTTTGATTAATTAAAAGCCTAAAACTAATATTTAATGATTTTTTGTGATTTTATATGTTAATTAAATTAATGATAGAAAACAAATCAAGTGAAAAATAAATAAATGAAAAGGGTTAGAAAAGAAAATAGTCAAAAACGTGAAAAATTCATGGGGTGGGTGATGAACCCATGCCCCTTGGGTCACAATTAGGCGCCTCATCCACCAAGCCAAGCTATTGTTTGTGATTCAAACTTGTTCTACGTAACAACAAGAACTTATTTAGACAGTTAATAAACATTAGCAATGCATGAAATTAATTATATGAATGTTTGGAAGAAAAGAAAATCGGAGAAGATGAGTATGCTTGTTTCAAGCATCAATGGCCATGACTTTCGACCTATTCTTACCCTTAGATACCTCAAGAATGATTTGTAATTGATGGCTTGGACTGAAAGTGGCTGGATCTTCGGTTTTGACTTTGCACTAGTTTTGACAGAATTTGAGGTTTTTAGAGTGTTCTTGGGCAGCCAATTTCGTGCCCCCTAGTGTATGAGGGTGTTGTGTTTATATGGAGGAGGAATTTATGTCAAAAATAACGAAAGAAATCTCATGGTATCTTGAGTAATTACGAAGATTTAATTTGATTTTGGCCTTGTTTAATTTCTTTCCAAAATAGCTCCAATCATGACTTTTTCAATCTAAATCATCCTTGCACGAATTACATGCCATGATAGTTGTATATGGACTCATAATGTGCACAAAAATCCCAAGATTTGATTTTCTTTTATTATTTTACCACTTAATTTGATTTATTTTGGTTTAAATGAATAAAAAATTAAAATAAATGATAAAAATAATAAAATAATAGATGGAAAAGCTCAGGGGTCGTGGCTCCTATTAGAAACATGTTACAAACAAGAAAACATGGGCCCCTTTGGAAAAAATGCAAATTTGATCAATGTTGACTTTTGACAATTTTCCAAAAATTGCCAACTTTGACAATGCACAACTCTCTCAATTTTGACCCTAGGAGGATGTTCTTCGACTTTTTAGAAAGCTTGGGATTTCCTATAAACAAAAGTTTTGGTTTCAACTCAATTGGATCTTCCATGTTCATGTATGAATCTTTGAACCAAAAGGTGTTTTTGTTGACTTTTCAAAAGGACCTATAATGTCAAAATTCATATGTTTTTATGAGTGCGTATTTTGAACTTGAGTGTTGAATATGAATTGTAGGGAATTGAATCCTCTTCAAAATGAGCCTTGGATGGAAAATTTCTAATAAAGTATGAAGAAGTTATGCTTCGTCAAAGTTGGGTTGACTTTTCCTGCAAAACCCTAATTTAGCAACTTTTGGGTTTTGATGAATTTGGAGCATTCCTTGAGGAATCATGATCAACCCTTGATCAAATGATGTATAACACTTCAAAATGATAATTTTGACCAAAAATCTTGAAGTTTGACTGTATGTGGGCCACAATTGACTTTTGACCTAGTACAGTCGATTCTCAAGCATCTGAGCAGTTGACTGAGCAAACTTCTTGTGCAAGGCGTGAAACTTGGCATGGATGATCTTGGGGACGTATTAGGACCTTGGAAAGAATTTTGGACCTTTGTGGTTCACCCATCTTGATGAAGAATGAAACCCTAATTTTAGGTATACTGCCTTAGGAGAGAGTTTGTCTGGTCCACTCTTGGGCAACCTTGAGCAAATTGAAGATCTCAATGGACATGTATTGAGTAAAATGAGAGGGAAAATTTTAGGGTGCAACATCTGCCCCTATTCAATCTTCTTAAACCTGAGGATGTAGATTGGCTAGCCTGCCTTTCGTGATCTGAAGGTGGAAGATGATTGAACACTAGAGTGCCCAGAAATTTACACTCGCGTGAAGTGGCACTTGATTTGTGATATCAAGAATGGGCTTACAGATGCCATTTGGGGGTTTATGATAAAAGATTGTCGGATATGGGCTTAAATATGCCATCCTTAATGTGGCGGAGAATCGTTGGAGATGGGCTTAAAGATTCCATCTAGATAATGTGGATTTCCTGAGATATTCCTTTGATGAGAATCCCTGCTCCTGTCATTGAGGAGGAATCTGCTGAGGAATTTTGGTATCTGTCTCGGGAGATATAGAATTTTAGGAGCTTCAGTTGTCCGTTATTCTACTGGGGAATTAACTCCGGAGGTGAACTGCATATTTGGTCAGTATACATGATGCATCGTGACTTACTGGGGAAGGGTGAAACCGATCGTGTTTGATTAGGTCCAGGTCTTAAAGTGTTATGGACTGCCGTCTAGAGATAAGAGAAAAGGAAACCTGGATGGTAAGGTTATGAAAAGGAACCTGGATAGTAGGGCTTATGGGAAGGAACCTGGGTAAGGTTGTTTTATGAGGAGTTTGGGTAAAACTGCATCTAAATCGAGAAGGAACCTGGGTAAGGTTGCTTTGTGAGGAGTTTGGGTAAAACTGCATTTGAACTGAGAAGGAACCTGGGTAAGGTTGCTTTGTGAGGAGTCTGTGTAGGGCTTTAGGAGGAACCTGGATAGGGTTACTTCGGGATAAGCCCGTGTAAAACTTCGGCATGAAACTGGGTAAGGTTACTTTGGGCTAAGTCTATGTAAAACTTCAAGAGGAACCTGGGCAAGGTTACCTTGTGATAAGTTCGTGTAAAACTTCAGAATGAATCGGGGTAAGATTACTTTGAGATAAGTTTGTGTAAAACTTCAGGAGGAACCTGGGTAAGGTTACTTTGTGATAAGTTCGTGTAAAACTTTAGAAGGAACCTAGGTGAGGTTACTTTGGGATAGGTTCGTGTAAAACTTCAGGAGGAACATGGGTAAGGTTACTTTGTGATAAGTTCATGTAAAACTTCAGGAGGAACCTGGGTAAGGTTACTTAGGGATGAGTTCGTGTAAAACTTCAGGAGGAACCGGGGTAAGGTTATAAGTTTGTGTAAAACTTCAGGAGGAATCGAGGTAAGGTTACTTTGATCTGATAATGTAGATTAGTTGAACCGTTTGATTTCGAGAACTGAGTTTCCATTAGTTTCATGTAGATGTGATCTGTATAACTGCTGGATTCATTGAAGCTAATTGTCTCTTCCTGAAAAGATATCAGGGTTAGTTGTATGCGATGCATGAAATGCAGGGTGAGATGATGTTCTCAAAATAAATGAGATTATGATGTATATGATATGTATGAGTCTGTCATGATGTATGTTCATGAAATGTTGTCGGGGTATGCTCGCGTCTGGGAAAATAAATCCCTGACGGTTGCTAGAGATTTGTGAATATTCTGCCGAGAAGAGATGCTGGAGAATAACTCTGCGGGGACCAGACTTTGGGGGAAGAGATACTTTGTTGGTAGACCTGCCGATCTGGAGGAGAAAACTTAGCTGGGGATGAAATTTCATTGCTGGAAGTGATGAGCTCTGTTGGAGATTGAGCTTCTGCATCTGTATAAATAGACTCCGCTTGGGGAATGAAATTTGTTGACTCGCCTGCAATTATGAACCTTGGTTGTGGATAGTTATGTCCTGTTTCAGGGGAACTGAAATCAACGCCTTTGGATACTTCTACTCTGTGGGGAGTGTAGATGTTACTGGGACGCATGCTGAGGATATGACAATGACTTTGCATCAAGACTTTTCTTCCCCTGTACCTGCTGGAGAAAGTTCATGCGGAGGCCTTGTGGATTGAGTGTCATCCCAACTTATGAGGTGCTTGGTAACTGCCGATCGAAATGATAAGTCTTCTACTAATAGGCAAGTGAAAAGATAACGGAACGTAGTCGTACGCTTTAATCCCTAACTTTTGCCTGGACTGTCTTTTCAGATTTTCAGTCCACCGGGATATCCTTTCTTGCCCAAGCTGCCTTTTCAGGTTTTTGACTTGCCGGGTGTACAGATCATTTTTGTTTTTATCCCTAATTTTTGCTCGAACCCTATTGGTTCGCCGGGATGCCCTTATTTTTTCCTAGGCCAGTCAACCTAGCGGGTCTTTATTCATGCACAGTATTTTCTGACTATGTCCACGCTCTCAGGGTGTAAGGAGTTGTCACTGTCGGTAGTGTTGTGTTGCCACACTACAAAAAGATGTTTGTTTAATAGTACAGGATTTGTTGCTGGAATTCATGCCCAATGCCCCCAAGTGATTCAAATGGAGATCTACCCCTGGCTATTTGGCATCTTTGAGAGATTCCTTGAATCTTGACTTGACTGCCCCAGATGATGGACAATGATCATGTCGTTCCCCTTGGTTGGAAGTGTTTTTCCACTTGAGGTGATCCTTTTTATTGAGAAGGTTTTTGTTCACTAGATATTCGTCATGCGAATTTCTATGCTGCTGAACAAATAGTCATATGCAAACAATGTTATTTTAAGAATGCAAAGCTTACATCTGTCTTGAAGTTTTGAAAATGCAGTTTTTTTTATAGAAAAAATAGAATTTTGCAAAGATGTGATACCAACTCAAGATTTGTAACGGACCTTCAAGAGTCAGGATACCTTTTATAACAGTATGCTTTTGAAATAACCCATGCTTCAGCTAGGACTTTTAAGGGTTATAACGTGGCCTGGTTCACGGTTCAAGAAACAAAGGATAAAGTCTCAAATTTTATTTGTACCCAACCCGCTCTTCATGATGTTCTTCAGCCCTATGCTCAATTAATTGCGTGTTTAGATCCCGATTGAGTCTGGAATCTTTGCTCTGATACTTGGTGATGATTCGGATATTAACGGTTTATTTCGAATAGGATGTTATTTTTTGTTGAGGGTTTGTAGGACCTCTTTATTTTTTATTTTATTATCCCTGTCTTTTTCCTGAATTGTTTCTTTTTGTGATTATAGTCAGCGGGATGCCCCTGTTTTTTTCTTAAGTCTCCTTCATAGATTTTGACTTAATGGGCTTTTATTTCGAGAGATAATGAATGCATGTCTTGACAATTATAGGGAACCATCACCGTCTTTTGTTTTGGAAGGACGTCTTTGATGCCATTCATTGTGCACCTTGATTAACTGAGAAAACTACCTTGCCCCAGGTTGTGATTAAGGGTTTTAATTTGTGTGAAAGAAAAACTCCTACTTCTTTGGCTCAAAGGGGTTGACTAGGGATTATCTTCTTTATAACTCCACTATTTGGGATTTGAAATAACGCCTGTACATCGTCAGCGGGGTCTGTTCAAAAGCATATTGTAGAGATTGTGGTATCATTTTCGTCATCCTCCCTCTAAAGGCTTATAGTTTTTTAGTCGAGAGTTGAATATCACGAAAAGGAAATATATAGCAATTTAAGCATAATGAAAACAAATTAATTCAAGACAGACATGTGTAATACATTGATGAAATAACAAAGTTTAACATGAAAATAATTGTTCGAATAAGCAAAGAAAATACAACTTCAGAATTCAAATGAATAAAAATGCTTTCAATCCTAGCCATGTTTTGGAAAGGGAGCAGTGGTCACGTTGCGAGTCTCAGGAGGGTCGAATTCGATCTCCTTGGCATCAATCATATTTTGAATCTTGTATTTCAGCACCCAACAATCGTTAGTATCGTGCCCCGGGCTGTCTGAATGATAAGCACACCTTACCTCCAGATTGTAGTTAGAAGAGGAAGTCTTAGGGTTCGGATGAGGGTTTATCACCGTAATCAGATTCATCTTCAACATATGTTGCAATGCTTGTGACAATGGCATGTTGATTTGGGTGAACTTCCTTTGATGTCTTTCCACCCTTGGCTGAATGTTTCATTGTTGTGGTCGTTGTGTGCGTGTCGAATTAGAGATCAACACTGCCCCCACAGATTGGTGGTAGTCTGCCTTGCTACGCCCCTTCTGGTTGTGCACAACATTAGCTTCCCTCTTACCACCAAATGACTTTTTCTCTATACTCGAAGAGGTATTTTTCTGGATCTTGCCACTCCGGATCCCAGCTTCTACTCTTTCTCCAGTCAGATTCAGCTCGGTGAAACTTGATGACGAGCTACCGATCAAATGATTAAAGAATGGACCAGATAGCGTACCCAGAAACATATCAACCAACTCCCTATCAGACAACGGGGGTTGGACTCTTCCAGCAAAGCCTCTCCACTTCTGGGCATAGTCTTTAAAGCCTTCACTTTCCCCCATGAACATACTCTTGAGTTAAGTACGAGTAAGAGCAAGGTCGGCGTTGTATTGATACTTCTTATAGAAAGCAGTAGCCAGATCTTCCCAATTTCGGAAATTGGCTCTCTCCAACTGGTAGAACCATTCAAGATGAGTCCCTGACAAACTATCTTGAAAGAAATGAACCCACAAATTTCTATCAGCAGTGTGAGGCTAAATCTTCCTGACATAAGAACGGAGATGGAGTTTTGGGTAGGACACCCCATCATACTTTGCAAAAATTGGAGCTTTGAAATTCTGCGGGATGACCACTCCCGACACCAATCCCAATTCTTTGAAATCCAATCCAGGTATCCTCTGGACCTCCATAGCATTCAAGCGATCTTCCAACTTCTTGTATTTATCCTCAGTGGAAGGATACTTCTCATCATTGTAGTCGGTATCATTGTCAGAAACTTCAGGACTGGGATCTTTCTCCCTTGTCTCTTCTTCTTGATTCTCCCCTTCCTTAGATGAAGAGGTCATATCGACTTGTTGCTTCAACGGCCCTCTAAACCTTCTTCCTATATTCAGAATACCGGCAGCCTTCTTCTTTTTCTTTTTCTCTTTCAGGATGAGGGTTTTCAAATCCTCCTGCCCTTTTGCCAAATTTATGAGTATTTGCTGGAACTGGGCGTTTTGTGCCTGAAGCTCCTTGATGCTTTGTTCGGAAGACATTTTTGCTGAAATAAACAACGAAGAACATGAGAAACCTGTAATGGTACCTGTAGTGATGTGTATGATATGCATGTAATTTTTTCAAGGATCTCGCGGGGTAAACAAGAAACTGTTACAATTTGATTGCAGCTTGATTGAAGAAACTTCGTGTCGTTGAGAGTCCTTCTTCAAGAGTCAAGCTCACCATATCGAGTGGGTCATATCCCCTGACTCAAGATCCTTTGACAACATTGGCTAGAGGAAAATAAATCCCCTTTCCCCTTGCTAGACGTATGGTTCGCCATGACCTACACCACAGACCCTTAAGATCCTTGAAATGGTTAGTATGATATGCCATGTTTATGATGTCATGATTATGTTGAGAAATCACAGGTATAACAAGCACAAACAAATCGCACCAAGTCCTTAGGTTTAAGGCTTGCTTGAGTTTAAGGTAGTACCCTCTTGAAGTTGGATTGGTTCAGCCTGTCCTATAAATAGTAACCCGGTCCTAGAGATTCTCAATATCACTGACCATCCTTTATCGGGCATTGTTTCAGCTCTCAATCTTTTCTTGCGGCCAAAATATCCTGAAAGTATGATCTTAATGAGTGTAGCATCGAGTATCAACCACTTCTCAGCTCTACACCAAGGTCGGCTATCTCACTACTTTCTAATGGCCAAGTCGTTCAACTAAGGTTCTAAGGTCCGTTGGTGCTTCACGACACCACGTAGAGGCCCCGTATTCTCCTCGTTTCCCCACGAAGAATACTGGTACCAACCAAAGTGCCACACCAACACAGCCATCTCTTAAACCATATCGGTCTACGTCGTACAATCTCTAAGATTTATTGTTGTTTACCTAATGAGTGCCCCCTGATCCGGGTGTAGGATCTATAGTAACCCCAAACAAACCCTCAAAAGTAAAGCAATCAAGACAAATCAAGAGAAGCAATTTAATGACCTAGATCTTAAGGTATACCCTACTTATTTATTTCCCCAGCAGAGTCGCCAGTTCTGTGATACAGTGGCAGAACCGACTGTTTAATACTGGTTTGCGTTTTACGCTTTTTGTTTGCAAAATGTCGCGGTAAGCAAGAGTCGTCACCGACTTTTATTTCATCTAATCTTGGAAAAGGAAAAAGAACAGAAAACAACTTTTTTCGAGATATTCTGAGTACAGAGGGTAGATTATAGAAAGGGAAGGTGTTATCACCCTTTCTATCTGTAGTTATCTACGGGCTCTTAGGTACTTGATCATTTTTCAAATTGCTTGTGTGTGTTTGTCTTGAAAATGTTTTACTTCGTGATAACCCTTGTATCAGTCCTCAAGGATGTGATGAAGTTTGTTTTGAAAATTTGTTTTGAAAGATGTTTGTGTGAAAAGTTTTTATTGAGCAAGTACTTAAGATTCTACCTACTCGAAAAAAGATTGTTCATTCTATTTCCTTTAGACAGCGCTATCCTACTATTAAGGAGTAGGTAGCATCGTCATTGGAGTTGTAAGGGACATTCGAAAGGGACGTACAGTCACAAAAGCAATGTTAGGACACCTTAGTAACCATCCTAGAGTCCTAAAGATCTTTTTCGAGGCAACAGTCGAAAGGATCATTTTTTGATCTTTTGGGACACAAAGGATAGCCACTAAAACATCATATGCTTCATGACTATTTACCGAAGGCAACCGTAGTGAGGCAAACCCTAGGAGTGAAACATGTGCATATGATTTGTTTCAATTATTTAATCTTTGCACATTAGGTGATCTACCGTTTTAAATTTCAAGCATTCTTTTCATACAATCCTATTAGCCATGCATCTAGACAGTTAAAGATTGCGGGAATTTAAAGTGCAAAAACTAAACCTAGCTATTACAAGGCTTCGGGGAGGGGGGATTAATTACATAACAGAAAATCGAGGATTTAAACAGTAAATAAAAACCCTAGTTTTAACTATTACAAATCAGTAAGCAGTTACATAATTAATCAAAAATAAATACGCGCGACAATCGTAAATAGGAGAGAACTCGGGTTTTGACCCTTGGCTACCTAATTGGATTAATTAAAGAAAAAATCATTTTTTTCATTTTTATTTAAGGAAATAAAGACCAAATTGAATTTAATTAAAGAAAAAAAATCATTTTTTGTCATTTTTATTTAAGGAAATAAAGACCAAATTGAATTTAATTAAAGAAAAAAAATCATTTTTTGTCATTTTTATTTAAGGAAATAAAGAATAAATTGTAAAATATCCTAATCACTAATTAAGTTTTAATTATGAGAAATCATTAAATTAATGAAAAAAAGCCAATTAACCTATTTTTGTGTTTTTATTTTGAGAAGGAATTAAAATTAAGAATTAAACCTAATTTCTATTTGATTTTAATTATGAAAAAAAGATTTAAGTTAACCTAATTAAACTAATTAATACAATTAAATATTTTATGAAAAAAAAGACTAAACCTAATATTGTTTATGATTTTCTGATTTTTATGTTTTGATTAAAAATGATTTTTGGAAAATAAATAAAATAAATAAATTAAAACAATAAAAAGAATTGAAATAAAATATTAAAAAAAGAAAAGATTGGGCCTGTGTGGTAGAATGCAGATTAGGGGGTGCATTGCCAAATTGTTAGGCCCAAATTGGTTGGCCCATGTTCCTTGCGTGTGATCCCATGTGAATTAGCGTCAGAGAATGCACCATGGGCTGTTGTGGTTGGACGTTGAATCTGGACCAAAGGATGATCCAAAGGATAGGATTTGTGAGCGTATGATGGACGCATGGAATGGTGATGTACTGAATCTGCAGTAAATTGTTAGGAAAATAATAAAAGTGTGAATTAATAATTAAAAACCTAACTCTGATTAATTTACAAGTTAATTATGAAATAAAATCAATATTGATTAAATCAAAACAACTTTTATGTCAAAAATTATTTTAATTAATTAAAAGCCTAAAACTAATATTTAATGATTTTTTTGTGATTTTATATGTTAATTAAATTAATGATAGAAAACAAATCAACTGAAAAATAAATAAATGAAAAGGGTTAGAAAAGAAAATAGTCAAAAAAGTGAAAAATGCATGGGGTGGGTGATGAACCCATGCCCCTCGGGTCACAGTTAGGCGCCTCATCCACCAAGCAAAGCTATTGTTTGTGATTCAAACCTGTTCTACGTAACAACAAGAACTCATTTGGACAGTTAATAAACATTAGCAATGCATGAAATTAATTATATGAATGTTTGAAGGAAAAGCAAATCGGAGAAGATGAGTATGCTTGTTTCAAGCTTCAACGGCCATGACTTTCGACCTATTCTTACCCTTAGATACCTCAAGAATGATTTGTAATTGATGACTTGGACTGAAAGTGGTTGGATCTTCGGTTTTGACTTTGCACTAGTTTAGATAGAATTTGAGGTTTTTAGAGAGTGTTCTTGGGAAGCCAATTCTGTGCCCCCTAGTGTATGAGGGTGTTGTGTTTATATAGAGGAGGAATTTAGGTCAAAAATAATGGAAGAAATCTCATGGTATCTTGAGGAATTATGAAGATTTAATTTGATTTTGGCCTTGTATGATTTCTTTCCAAAATAGCTCCAATCATGACTTTTTCAATCTAAATCATCCTTGCATGAATTACATGCCACGCTAGCTGTATATGGACTCATAATGTGCACAAAAATCCCAAGATTTGATTTGCTTTTATTATTTTACCATTTAATTTTATTTATTTTGGTTTAAATGAATAAAAAATCAAAATAAATGATAAAAATAATAAAATAATAGCTGGAAAAGCTCAGGGGTCGTGGGTCCTATTAGAAACATGTTTCAAACAAGAAAACATGGGCCCCTTTGGAAAAAATGCAAATTTGATCAATGTTGACTTTTGACAATTTTCCAAAAATTACCAACTTTGACAATGCACAACTCTCTCAATTTTGACCCTAGGAGGGTGTTATTGAACTTTTTAGAAATATTAGGATGTCCTATAAACAAACCTTTTGGTTTCATCTCAATTGGATATTCCATGTTCATGTATGAAGCTTTGACCCAAAAGGTGTTTTTGTTGACATTTCAAAAGGACCTATAATGTCAAAATTCATATCTTTTTATGAGTGCATATTTTGAACTTGAGCACTGAAGATGAATTGTAGGTAATTGCATCCTCTTCAAAATGAGCCTTGGATGGAAAATTTCTGATAAAGTATGAAGAAGTTATGCTTTGTCAAAGTTGGGTTGACTTTTCCTACAAAACCCTAATTTAGCAACTTTTGGGTTTTGATGAATTTGGAGCATTCCTTGAGGAATCATGATCAAACCTTGATCAAATGATGTATATCACTTCAAAATGGTAATGTTGACCAAAAATCTTGAAGTGTGACTGTATGTGGGCCACAATTGACTTTTGACCTAGTACAATCGATTCTCAAGCATCTGAGCAGTTGACTGAGCAAACTTCTTGTGCAAGGCATGAAACTTGGCATGGATGATCTTGGAGACATATTAGGACCTTGGAAAGCATTTGGTAAATTTGTGGTTCACCCATCTTGATTAAGAACGAAACCCTAATTTGAGGTATACTGCCTTAGGAGAGAGTTTGTCTGGTCCACTCTTGGGCAACCTTGAGCAAATTGAAGATCTCAATGGACATGTATAGAGTAAAATGAGAGGGAAAATTTTGGGGTACAACAGGCATGTACTGCGTTTTAAACCCTTTGGATCATCAAGGATGATCCATTCTTACCCTACAGAGCTTCTGGAAGTGAATGGAACGACTGGTTTATTATGAAAGTGGCTGCAAGCTAGGGTTTCGAGTTGCTCTAGTTCTTGAAAGGTTTTGAGATTTTGGAGAGGTTTCTTGCAAGGGATTCTTCGTGGCTGCCTTGTCTGAAATGATAATTACATATAGAGGAGAATTAGGTCAACCAAATAATAGGCTTGGACCTTTGTAAGAAGCTTTGGTTTATCCTTTTAATTTTTGACTTTAAATTAATAAAAATCAAAATAAATAGAATAAAAAATCCATGGGGTGTATGAAGTGATTAAGAGGTTCATATTGAGACCTATAACATGCATGAACCTTGAAATATAAACCCACTAGCCCAAAAATTTAAGTTTGGTCACTTTTGGTTTCATGCATTTCCTCAAAATTTTCCAACTTGTACCTATCATAACTCTCTAAATTTGTCATTTAAAAGTGATCTTGGACTTTTGGAAATCTCAAGATGTCCTCTACAATCTCTATTTTGATCATTTTTACATTTGAAGACTTTATCTTGATATAAGTTGCCTTGATAAAAAGTGTCTTTTTGTTGACTTTTGAAATGACCTATAATGTATTGGCCCATATCTCTCAAATGAAGCATTTTTTGGACTTGAGCTTAGATAGACAAAGTTGTAGAGAATTGAATTACCTTCAAAATGAGCTTTGGCTAAGGAAAATATGATGAAACATGTGGAAGGTGTGCTTGGTCAAAGTTCAGTTGACACTCCTTAAGAAAACCCTAATTTGGCACCTTTTGACTTTTGATGGTTTGAGAGTTTTCTTGATGAATCATGATCAACCATTGATCAAATGATGAATATTACTTCAAAATATATATGTTGACCAAAAATCTTGAAGTTTGACTGTATGTTGACCATAATTGGTTTTTTGTCCAAAATAGTTGATTTTAAGTTATCTAAGCAATTGACTGAGCAAACTTGTGATGCAAGGCTTGAAACTTGGTATGAGCATTCTTGGAGACATATAAGAAACCATGAAATCCACTTGATGCCTTAGGAACCCAAACTTCCTTGAGAAAAGTGAAACCCTAGTTGTAGGTTAATTGTTTAGGAGGAGAATTTGTCTGATCAATTCTGAGCAACCTTGAGCAATTGAGAACCCTATGAGCATGAGAAGATGTCTTGAAGAAAATGGGATGGAAAATTTTGGGGTACAACAGGATGGCTGTACTAGCCTTGGATATTATGTTTTTAATGTGACTGAAGGACTGCAAAATAAATAAAAGAAGAAAAACCTTCAGGGAGGCATTTGAAAACAGGTGGAGTCAATGGTAGTTGAAAAATCATAATTGTAGGCTTGTTAAGTTACCTAGGCAGAAAAGGTAATTGAAAAAAGTGGATAAAAGTTACGAGATCGATATTCAAGGGTTGCTTGAATTTAATCAAGGTTATTGATTAGAATTTCAACTTGGTAGAGAGCAGCAATGTTGTTGTTGTTAAATTGGTATCAACACGGTTTAAAGTCAAAGTGGAGATTGTTGTAAATGTGCCTTAAAACCTTTGTTGATGAATAAAAAGAGAACATATTTTGGAGATTTCATTTACCGCGAAAATTGGAAGTTTTAGAAAGTTGGACGAAAAGTCGAAAAATAGAAACTGGGAAAAAAATCAGTCAGTGAATAGTATCGTTCGCACGAATGAGTAATGTTGTCCATATGGGTGAATAGTGATGTTTGTAAGGTGAATAGTGATGTTCATATGGTGAATAGTGATTTAGAGTTTTCTGGATTTTTTGGTTGGCCCATGGATCCATGTGTAATTGGATTGTGATTTTTGGGCTTTGTTTGTTGGATATTTGCTATTATAATTATGTATCTCTTATATGCTTGCAGGTGTGATAGTATTAGATCTTATATAAACAAGGAAAAGCAAGGTTTTAAAGGCACACAATATGATTTTGGCTATTCTCAAGGGAAATCTTAGAAAGGCGGGGGTTTTGGAAACCTTTGGGGTTATCTAAGGTTATTGGGAATTGGGAAACACTTGTTTACACCTTGAGTTTGGGTTATTCATATCTTGAAGGTTGAAGAGGTTGGGAAACACTTGGGTATAAAATAGGATAATTCACGAAGGCTATTTTCTTGTAACTCATTTGTAATCTCTTGTAACAACTCTCTAAGTATACTGAATTGGAAAGCTGCTCTCTCCCCCAGAGTAGATCATTTGATCGAACTGGGTAAATATACCTCTGTCTTTTCTCTCCTTATTCTGTTATATTATCTACGTATGAATTATTATTGTTGTAGACCATTTATTTTGGTTTTTACTATTCTTTTCCTCACAAATTGATATTGAGTTTTGTCGTAATTCACAACAAGATTCACAACAAGCTTGAATGCCAAGGATTGTGAAAAGTTTTTCTGAGCTGAACTCTCACTTATTTATAAGCGGGAGATGATTGAATGATCCATATTTGCAATGGAAAGAAGGATGGAATCAAAGGTTGAAGCTCTCCTTGGGAATACATGCAAACTTGAGGGCACTATAATCCACACCATGCTCCAACTTCTCTCATTAGAACACGTTTCACAAAAAGACAATGAAACATTTTAGGGATAGAAATACATTTAAAGCACTTGTCCTCCATTACTTTTTC